>JAQQZY010000009.1:29804550-29815698 GCA_030068375.1 Ostorhinchus rueppellii | reverse complement strand
AACAGCAGCTCAACTTCCTCGTCGATCCAGATCAGGGTATCTTTAACTGTTGCCATCTTTCTCTTCGCGCCAGTAGAGAAAGGGACATGGGCGCATGCGCACTACTTCTTCTATCGTTCTGTTGCATTCTGTGGGACTGGCTTAGAGCGCGCATAGGGGTGTGGCATGGGAATTGCATAGTGTTCAGCAAGCGATTCGTCTCCATGCTGATGCAGCTCATTACTGAAACGTTAAAATTTTTACATAACATCTTTTTGAGACGGTTTAGAAAAAAACGCTGCATCGTATCAGTGGGGACAGGGCCTCAGCCTTTGTGTAAACCCCAGATGACAGTAGAACCTCAGATTGTTCCAGTTTTACATTATCAGACCAGTGGGTATAACTGTATTCTGGAAACTATGATATTTTTACACCTGTTTTTAAATTATGATATTATATTAATATTATGATTTTATTCTAGAAATAATGTGACTTTAATCTCATAGAAATGCGACATTATTTCCGTTAAATTATGAGTGTTTTTTTTTTTTTTTTTAAACTACGACTTTTCTCATAATATGATGGGTTTGATTTCTGTATTTTTGCGATGTCCTATGTAATAACATATTTTGACAATTGAAATTTTTATTATCATGTATCACTTAAATGATTTATGCATTAATTTAATAATTAGATGCTGTGGGCAGTTAGTATCAATTCATGGTTTACTATGGCACGCAAAATAATAAAAGGGAGAGAATAACTTGTTCAGTAATATTTTGTACATGGGCTGATCAAACATAACAGGCTAACCAAACTAATTTCAATTCACTAATAATTTTGTTGCTACTATAATATTCCCATTGCAATATTACACTAAGCCATTTTTAGATTGTTTTACACTTACCAATGGCTAGCTGTAGACAGTGACTAAAGCATTGTAGCTGTTCCCACTCATTCAGTTCCATTGCTTAGATGTCGTTAGTGGTGTTATCCATGGTGACACAGACAAAGTGGGATTCTTGCAATCCCCATGACTCCAGTGTATCTCGCAGACCTAGATAGATGAATACTTAATTAGGGGTCACTCAGAATTACTACAGTAGACAGAACGGTATAATAAAACGGTAATATATAATTGTTTTACCAATGTAGCAATGGCAGACTCATACTTTCGGCTAACATGACTCCTGTGTGATCATCTGGAACAGACTGCGTACCAGTCTGTAAACGGCAAGCGCAGAGGGTCCAGTCTTTGCTGATGAAATGGATGGTTACGCTCATGTAGGGCTGCATAGCTCTGCTCGTCCACAGGTCAGTAGTCAAGGCATAATGTACCGTCCTGCAAACATCATTCTCTACTTTGGCCCGGCTATCACGTATCCCCTCTTTTCAGTAAAAGTGCTTCTTCTTGGGCTGCCTGTGTAGCTGTCTCTGTTGCAACTCGGGGCATAAACCTTCAACCTGTTGCTCGTCCATTGTTTAGCATTCATGAACAGAGGTGGACATTCCCAGCTCCCTAGAGTAAAAATCTTGCCATGTATTTGTTCCAACCATTCATTGAACCAGCCCGTTTGGATGAACACAACTCCTCCTCCAGGTAGATGAAGGGATCATTAGTGGAATCACCTGTGTTCAGTGAACAGGTTGAACCAATACATGGCAGGACTTTTACTCTAAGGAGCTGGGATTGTCCACCTCTGCTCATAAGTTAAGTAAGGTAAAACATGTCACAAGCCCGCAGGAGAATCAAAGAACGCAAAGCAGCGTCATGTCGCAAAACCATAATATGGAGTTTCTTTGTGTAAAATCTATATTTTATTCTTTATTTTCACTCATATAAACTTAGAGTAATGTAGTGACATGGCAGCACTAATCGAATCGCCGCAGGCTATTTAATGATATATTTGTTGAAATAATGGATTAAAATTAGGTTAGAAACAATAGAAAAGTGTCTCTTGTGCCATTTCTCTTCCATCATCTCTACAATGTGTATCATCAAATCGCCCAGCACTACCTTCTTGTGCGTGGCACTCGTACGCCGCTGTCAGTTCCTGTAAAACAGAACATATTTGTGCATTTCCGTGGATCCAGTTTGTCTAGTCAAACATGATGGCGTTAAAATGGTTTGTTCTCTGTTCTTGTTGTGGTGTTCAGATCTCGACCCAGTACCCGGTGGTGGACCATGAGTTTGATGCCGTGGTGGTCGGCGCTGGAGGAGCCGGCCTCAGGGCAGCATTTGGTTTGTCAGAGGCTGGATTCAACACGGCATGTGTGACTAAACTTTTCCCCACCAGGTCACACACGGTGGCCGCTCAGGTAACAACAGCACTGACACGCTCAGTGACGCACCGCTGGCCACACCGTGCTTTACCCATCATGCCTCTGACTCCCCTCACAGGGTGGCATCAACGCAGCCCTGGGCAACATGGAGGATGATGACTGGAGGTGGCACTTCTACGACACAGTCAAAGGATCCGATTGGCTCGGAGACCAAGATGCCATCCACTACATGACAGAGCAAGCGCCCGCCGCCGTCGTGGAGGTGAGGTCTGGTCCCAGCAAGAGGCATGGGGGGGGTTATTGTGTTCTTTTACTGTTCTGACCCGTTTGGGCGCTAACTTTGATCTGATGCTTTGTTCCCGTTGCAGCTGGAGAACTTCGGGATGCCATTCAGCCGGACGGAGGATGGGAAGATCTACCAGCGTGCGTTTGGGGGTCAGAGTCTGAAGTACGGGAAAGGAGGCCAGGCCCACCGCTGCTGCTGCGTGGCCGACCGCACTGGTCACTCACTACTGCACACGCTCTATGGACGTGTAAGTGTCTTTGTCCGACTGCGTACGCTTATCTGTGAGTGAATGTAATGATTAATGAGGTGTGCGTCTGCAGTCGCTGCGTTATGACACCAGTTACTTCGTGGAGTACTTTGCCCTGGACCTGCTGATGGAGGACGGCGAGTGTAAAGGCGTGATCGCTCTGTGTATGGAGGACGGGTCCATCCACCGCTTCAGAGCCCAGAACACCGTCATCGCCACCGGGTAAACGCACGTTTTCACCTGGTCCTGACCGGAACCAGATGTGGACCACTGACGTCCACGCTGACCCCTTTACCTTTGTCCCCCAGAGGTTACGGACGGGCCTATTTCAGCTGCACCTCCGCCCACACCAGCACTGGAGACGGGAATGCCATGGTGACCCGGGCTGGGCTGCCCTGCCAGGACCTGGAGTTCGTCCAGTTCCATCCCACCGGTGAGGAGCACACTCTCTGGTTCAGCTGTGGTGGGACAGATGGGTTTAGCATCTCCGTCCCTGATGTCCGACATGGAAACGTTGTAACCTGAAGCACTGCAATGTGGCGTTCAAGGACATGGGACAGTTGGCTTTTCGAGACATCTGAGAAGTCCACGGTGGTAGGACGGGACAGACGTGGTGCTGTGGACGGGGTTTAAGTCCAGTATTGGCACACATCAGCCCTGTTATCATCACGTCTGCCCCGTTATCATATTGTCGCCTCCGTTATTGTTACGCTTGCCCTATTATCGTCACATCAGTCCCGCTATTCAGTGTCATGACATGAGATAAAATCTTTATGCAAATGTTTAAATGTCATGAAGCTGTGATTTGTTTAGATGTTGTTGATGAATCAGTAGTTTGACCTTTGTGTGCAACAGGAATCTATGGTGCTGGCTGTTTGATCACAGAGGGTTGCCGTGGCGAGGGAGGGATCCTGATAAACAGCGAAGGAGAGCGCTTCATGGAGCGTTACGCCCCCAACGCCAAAGACCTGGCATCCAGGGACGTGGTGTCCCGCTCCATGACAATCGAGATCAGAGAGGGCAGGTATGAGGCAGGGTGCATGATGGGAAATGGTTTCAGCAGTAGAACATTAGTGTCTACAGGTTCTTTTCAGGGTCACCTGGAACAGGAAGTTTTGTGTCTGTCCATTTATCTAGACGTGTTTATCGGCGCCATCACCAGTGGGTGTGGCTTAATAGTTTGAAACACTGCTTCTGTCTTTACTCATGTCTCTCCATCTATTAGGGGGGTGGGTCCAGAGAAGGACCATGTGTACCTGCAGCTGCATCACCTGCCCCCCCAGCAGCTTGCCACCAGGCTGCCAGGGATCTCAGAGACTGCCATGATCTTCGCCGGCGTGGATGTGACTAAGGAGCCCATCCCGGTTCTGCCCACAGTCCATTACAACATGGGTGGGATTCCCACCAACTACAAAGGACAGGTAAGCCCAGTGACCCACCCACTGCTGGGCTGCCATCAGAACGACCCCCTCAACACCCCTCATGTTTCTGTCAGGTGATCACTCACACTGATGGAGAGGACAAGGTGGTACCGGGTCTGTACGCCTGCGGGGAGGCGGCCTGCGCCAGTGTCCACGGCGCCAACCGGCTGGGCGCCAACTCCCTCCTGGACCTGGTGGTGTTCGGCAGAGCATGCGCCCTCACCATCGCTGAGCAGCACAAACCTGGTTAGAACCACAGTCCAGAACACACCAGTCAGAGCCAGGACAGTCCAGTCATAACAGGTTCTCCTGTGCGTTTGAAGCAGGAGTTTACAATTGGAAAAGTTGTCAAATAAAATGGATTTTAAACTAAAAACACACAAACACCTGCCGGCACCATCTGGTATTAGACCGGGACCATAAAATACATCTGACATTTGGAATAAAATGGATCTGATAGGGTTAATGTAGAACCAGTCAGTGAATCAGCAGATACTGACTGTGTGTGTGTGTGTGTGTGTCTCTATTCCAGGTGAGACTCTGTCTCCTCTGAAGTCCAGTGCTGGTGAAGAGTCTGTGTCCAACTTGGACAAGCTGCGTTTTGCAAATGGAACCCTGAGGACGTCAGAGATCAGACTGAACATGCAGAAGGTAAAGACGTCTGTGGACATTTATTTACGTCTGTGGACATTTGTTTACATCTGTGAATGTTTGTTTACAGTCTTCACTCCATCTTTGTGTATAAATGCTGCTTGTTTGTTTTCTGTCCAGACCATGCAGACCCACGCCGCTGTGTTCCGTACTGGGTCCGTCCTGAAGGAGGGTTGTGACAAGATGGACGCTGTCTACCAGACTCTGGATGACATCAAGACCTTTGACAGAGGTAATACTGGTCATGGCACTGGTCCTTGTTCCAGTGTACATTTCAGGTGGTTTCCCTCTGCTTCTCCCTGTCTCCTGTTCAGTCATTGGTTCTGTGTTCTGCTTCAGGTATCGTGTGGAACACGGACCTAGTGGAGTCCCTGGAGCTGCAGAACCTGATGCTGAATGCAGTCCAGACCATCCACTCAGCCGAGCAGAGGAAGGAGAGCAGAGGAGCCCACGCCAGAGAGGACTTCAAGGTCCGTGTAGGACGGGGTTGGACCCAAAGAGCAGAACCTGAAACTGTAGAAGGAACATTGAGTTGGTCTGAGGGTCATATAGCACCTTTGGACTCAGGTTCTGTTTGTGTTGGATCTGATGGTTGATGGATCTCAGAGCTGTTGGGTCGTGTTCTGACTTTGTTCTTCTGGTTGTACCTCCAGGACCGTGTTGATGAGTACGACTACTCGAAGCCTCTTCAGGGTCAAGAGAAGAAGCCGTTCGATCAGCACTGGAGGAAACACACCATGTCCTATGTTGACCACAAGACTGGAAAGGTAACCCCCCACCCCCCCACCCCCAGTGTTCCAGGGTTTATGCATGGTACTGATGTGTGTTCTGTGGTCCGGTTCCAGGTGACGCTGGAGTACCGTCCGGTCATCGACGCCTCCCTGGATGAGCAGGACTGCGCCCACGTCCCCCCCGCTATCCGCTCTTATTAGCCCCGCCCCCCATTAAAACACACCAGCTCATATATTTATGGACAAACTGAGCTCGGTTTGGTTCTGCATCTGTGTCCCTTAACAGTGTGAGCTCTGAGTTGACGCTTCATTTCATCAGCTTCAGTGTTTCAACAATGCTCACAAGTCCAGTCTGATAGATGTCGATCAGCTGCGTGTCTCTGTTTTGGTGAATAAATATAAACTGTTTGACGTGAAGCAGGAGGAAGGATGTAAATATGTGTGCTCACGGCCTCAGCTCTACTATCACGTTAGAAATCAGATATATTCACTTATTTAATGTTCATGAAGCGGATTCAAGCTTCAGTTTGATCTTCATGTTCCAACTTAAACGCTCATTAGGTGTTTCTTTGTGATGATGATTATGACGAAGGACCATTGCAGCTTAAATATATGCTTTTGTCTGCTGAATGTGGATCGTCTCGGAACACAGGTCAGCGCTGGTGCTTCAAATGCAGTGATGACAGTTAGTTTTCCATCAGAGGAGTTTGGATTCGGTGCCATTGCTCAAATCCAACAGTGACTTAATGTACTTTTGTTCTGAAGTTTGTTTTCTCTGTTGAATAAAGGGTAGACTATGCATGAAGCACAGTTTGAATGCACATGTGGATCCTTTAAACCCAGGGTGTCAAACATAGTCTGTAGGCCAAAACTGGCCCACCACAGGGTCCTGTCCAACCTGGTCCAATAGGATGAAATGTAAAAATGACAAAGATATTAAACTCATTTCAGTTGAGGCTCCACATTCACACCTATATGATCTGAAATGGATTAGAATCGGTCAAGCAGAATAAGTTTTTAAATCTGACAAAACAAATCTTTTAGTGTGAAATTACATGAAAATATCTACATTTCTAAAGTATCATTTCACAAAAACTGAACAGTCTTCATATGAGCCAGTGGAATCTGATTAATGTTCTGTGTGTTGGTCCACGTACAGATCCAGTTACAAGTCACAATTCTGAAAACATTTCAGTTCATGTTTACATTTTTAAAGGATTGTTTATAGATGTGCTCATTTTCTTCATGGCATTAAAACGTTTTCCCTGTTTGTATCGGACTGTTCTGACCCGGTTTGGATCACACTGGGCTTAATGTAGAACCTGAACTTGATTGATGAAATAAACCTGGTGCGTTGGTCAGCAGGGGGCGGTAGAGACACAGCATCCACAGTGAAGCCAGTTTGGAATCTGACCCATCTTGTAATAATCACACTGAAGCACCTGAGCAACACAAAGGGAGGGGCTACTGTCACACCTGAGCAATGCGGAGGGAGGGGGTACTGTCACACCTGAGCAATGCGGAGGGAGGGGCCACTGTCACACCAAGACCAGAACCTGCACAGCACGGAACATCGGTCACATCAGAACTTTAACAGGTTTATACAGTAATGGAGGTAAAGGACACGCACTTGAAGGACACTTAGTTTAATGAAACACAGACGTAGCTTCAACAAAAAACCTTTATTAAAAATCTGATACAATATAATTTTTAGCTTTTGCTTTGACAGAGCAGAAGAACACACCCCCCTCAACCTTGTCCAATCACATGGTTCTCCATGTTTTCTATGGAATGACTTGATGGTGAACGCTCAGACCAGACCCCGAAGGCATCACAGAACAGAAATTGACCAAGTTTGAGACCTTCCCACAGAGCCTCCACTGTGGGGTCTGAACGCAGAACATCAAAACAGACCTGAACCATGTTCAGGTCCACAGACACTCGGTGAGTTTAAGGCAGAAGGCCACAGAAGAACCCAAGAAACACAGAGGAACACAGAAGAAGAAGACTGAGGAGAACAAGAAGAAGAATGAGAAGAAGATGTGGCCACAACACGCAAATGGAACCGCTACACTGGAGCTTCAACCTGGACACATCTCCATGTTCTGACCTGTTTTATGGATCCGTCCGAACCTGGAACTTGAACTAAGAAGCAGGTTCTGAAGAGGATCTGACAATCAGGACCAAAGTCCAGACCGTGGTCCACATCCTCAAGGTAGACCAGGTGAGTCTGAATCTGAATTAATGGGGCGGGGCTGGCACCACCTGACCAATCCCAACACTGGGCCTGGTCATTAAGGCACGAATGGATTGGATTCTACTGCCAATCACATTCTTTTAAAGTGGATTAGAAAATCCGGTTCAGATTCAGGCTCATTTGGGTTCTGATTGGACTTGGACTAAATCCGGTTCATACGAACTCACAACAGCGCTAAAAACAGACACAACAGTCACATGACTCCGACCCAGTGACGTCACAACTACAAGTGGTTTGGTTACTGTAGTGACACATCTACTGCCCTGACCCCTGCTTCGTAGAAAAAGCCCCCGATGCGTTCGGATCACCGGCTACAGAACAGGAAAGGAGACGTTTAGGAAGCGATAGTTTTAATTGATGAGGACGAGCACCAGGATGTAGACGATGGAAAGGACTATCAACCCGATGCCGATACCCAGAGCCACGTGGTTCAACGTCCTCGCTGTCCGGCTGCTGCGCTCGGCCGCCATCCGGTCCCCAACGTGGTTTGCCTCCCGGGCCTGAAACACAGAACCATACCATGAGTAGGACGAACAAAGAAAGTTCATTTGAATCCAAGTTGTTGGAGTCCATGTGTGATGGAACTAAAGGAATGGCAGCAGCTCTGGTGTCAAACGGGAAAAAATATGAAACTTTTACCAGGCTCTTATGGTCAGAATCAGAATCAGGTTTATTTGGCCAAGTATACTTGCATATACAAGGAATTTGTCTCCAGTAGATGTTAGCTCTCTAGACATACAGTAACTGGACAGCATACATTCAGTGGTCAGGGAAGTACAATAGACACACCATACAGTAGACAGACAATATACTTTAGACAGACAGACAGTATACAGTATGATAAAGGCATTATGGGATGGACAGGAACCCAGTGGACATTGAGCTGAACTCAAGAGGTACAGTTGGGTTCCATGAGCTCCATCTGGTGAATCTACGTTTGTTTTGTCTGAAGTAGAACGTTCTGACCTGAGGAGTACAGACAGGCCCCTTTAGTCCAACTTCATATGTAAACACATTCACTGACAGTCATTTGACCTTTCAGGGTCAAAGGTCATTGCTCCAAATCGAACCCCATATGTGACTTCCTATCTATCACCAATAATTAGATCACTATCTTTATACACCAATGAAGATTTGGAAAATGTCCAAAACTGATTAAATTTTTTTTTTTCAAAAATCTAAATTTCTCAATTCTTTGAACAAACTTGGTCAACCAAACCCCAAAGATGATCCATAACAAATAAAGTTATTCTGATGTAGAAGAAGAGTCTGGAAAAACTGTTTACGGACAAACAATAACTGGTCCTAGTGGTCCATCAGTCCCTAAAAACCACCAGATGAGATGAGGAGGAACATTAAACAGATATTTTCACAAACACTTAAGTTCAGACAGAATTTCCCAGGATGTGTTTGGTAACCGTGTGTGTGTGTGTGAATCCCTGCTGATCACTAACAGACGTACTAAACATCTACAACTGTTTCCATCTGTGTTAAAGCTGAAGGCATCGTTCTGAAGAACAGTTTCATGTGTATGTGACGTTTGAATCATAACAATCGGGAGAACATTAGACTGCTGCCTGTTCTAAAGTCATGTGACCCAATGACAGGTCAACGTTGGTCCATCCAAGGTCCTACAGGAGCAGAAACAGGACATGAATGAATCCCTCTCTGGGTTGGACTCACATTCAATGCACAATTAAGCGACTGAGTGTCTGGGATTTAATGTGAAAAATAATTTGTGGGAAAAGAGAAGCAGCTGAAGTTTCAGAGAAGAACTGAATGAGCTGGTGAGAGACAGGATGAAATGGATACGAGAAGAATGCAGAGTCTGTCCTCACCGATGAACACTGAGCCCGTTTACATGACCATATAAACACCATAACTGGGACTCATCCCATAATTACCATCATCAGATGTGATGTGTTTACAGTCACTCTATGAATGTGATAATGAAAAAAAACAGATTTATATGTTTCAGTCCTTTTTCTGATTCTTTTGGAGTACGTACGTATGTTGTGATGTCAGACGTACACTTCCTGTAATTTTCTAAACATCCTGTCTTGTCTTGTTACCATGGCAACACCTACAGTGTAAGTGTTAGCTATCCTAATGTGGGAGGGACTAATAAGTCTACATAATAGGTCACATGTTGGTGCTATCCTTCATTTAATGGTTTGTTTTCCTTTTTCCTTTGGCTCATGGTGTCTTTGACTAACTTCAGTTTATATAGATTTTATTTTTTACACATGTTCAGGTGTAAAAAAAACAAACAAAAAACCTATAAAAATCAGATGAACCTGTTTACATGACCAATAATAACCGGATACCTCCATAAGTGGGATACAGATAGGAGTATTGGTATGGACGTAAACAGACAGGGGGGGCTCAAAGGGGGAGGTGCATTGCCCTCCTTCAGCGACACAAAAAAAAAAAAAGAGACAGAAAAAAAATAGTTTCTTTTGCCAGTCTATGTCTCAATATCATTGTCCAATCAGCAGCCTGAATGTCACTTTCCAACGTGCAGCCCCACCCCCTTGGGGCGTTTAAGTCAGATTGAAAATCAGACCAGGCGCTCTCCTAGATTTACATGTTGAGATTCTTTTGTTCAAACTTTGGACCCTACATTTCCTTTCTTTGGGCGTGGCCAAAACAGGATTTTCTGAAATGTACTGATGGGTGTTTGGTTGATCCACACATGTTGGGAGACCCGAGAGGTGTTTGTCCACCTTAAAGAGAATCAAGACATTCCTGAGAAATACAACAGGACAAGAATGCACTGGTCATCTGTTCATGGTCAGAACCTATTAGGAGCATGAATGATCATTTCAGTCCAAGTGATGAGTGTGTTCTTCAAGGGTGAGCTGTCTTATATGGACTCAGCGCCTTCCATACAGTTACCGCACTTCTACACACTCCTGCTGTAAAAAATGCCAGACTAAATATGGACTTCCTTCCTGGTTGTTGAGGCCAGGCCAAGAGTTCGTACATTCAGTGTAACTCCGTCAGAATCCATTCCTGTGTATTTGTGCTGATCTACCAACTCCAGCTCTAAGTGAATCAGGTGTGTTCATGTTTGAACTGATCCAGTGTATTTCCTGTATCAGTGACATTTCTGTTGTAAATTCTGTTTTCTTTGCTCTGTGTTAGTGTTTGTATCCATTTCTATCTGATCCAACTGTTCTGTTGGATTTTCAGCTGTAGTCCTCTTGTTAGCTGGTTTGACTGGTCCAGCTGTTCACATGGAACCACTAGAACTAGAATGATGGAGGTTCTAAGGTAAGGTACCATTAGTC
>JAQQZY010000009.1:29743845-29763542 GCA_030068375.1 Ostorhinchus rueppellii | reverse complement strand
ACACACACACACACACACACACACACACACACACACACACACACACACACACACACACACACACACACACACTTATTGATTATTGATCAACATTTATTCTAAACCTAAAACATTTGAATTTCAGCAAAAGCAAGAACAAAGAGATAAACAAATAAAAGCTCAGACATGTGACGTAGCTTCATGTTTAGTAAGTGAAGGAACAGCTGTGATTTATTCAACCCATAAAAACCACAACAACAAGTTTGGTTCTAATACCAGCATCATGACATAAAAAGACAAGTTACATTTCATGTTTTAGACGGACTGTGTGAGCATGAGCTTTAGAACTAAACTAAAGCAAACATCACTGATAAAAATTGCCCTTTAACAGTGTTTTCTTTTAAGGACAAAACATGGACATCAGAGACAGTTCAATGGTGACGCAGGAGATAAATAATAGAACAATAAAAACACAGAACCCTTGTATGTTCTGCAGTCGTTTGGGAAAAACCTAACCTAACCTAAACTTAAACTAACCCTAAACTAAACTTAAACTCACCCTAAACTAAACCATAACTAAACTTAAACTAACCCAAAACCAAACCTAAACTAACCCTAAACTAAACCCCAGTCTGGTCCTAAAAATAGCTGTGAGTCGAAATTCTGTTTGTAAATGAATGTCCTGCTGTCGGAGTCACTGTCCTCTGGTTCTGTCCTCTTCCTCAGGCCTTATCACCATCCATGACCCCATAACCCCGTGACCCCGACTGAGACGCCAGTAGCCTCTAATTGGATCATTAGTAAATCAGCAGGATGTTCCGACAGACTCTGGTTCTGGACAGAAGACCAGGCTGTGGTTCAGGTTTAAGGACGTTTAGGACCCTGGCCCTATTCAGGTCCTGCCAGTTAACCAGCCCTTAACCCACCTTTAACCAGCCCTTAACCCACCCTTAACCAGCCCTTAACCAACCCATAAGCAGCCCTTAACCCACCTCTAACCAACCCTTAACTTTAATAAACTGTTAATAAAGGGTGTTTGGTTCAAATGCATATTTAACTGTTTGTTTCCATCCTCATGGCGCTGAAGACGTTGTCTCGGTGAGGACGTAGGAGTGGTGACGTGACGATTTCTGTTTCCTGAAATGACAGTTAACCAGTTCCATCTGTACCATGTATTTTTGAACTAATGCTGGTTAATGTCCTTATTGGACTTTAAGTGACTGAACAGTTGGACAGTTTAGACCAATCACATCACTGAAACTGAAACAGCTGGTTTAACCTCCACCTCCTCCACCCTTTCCAGCAGCTCCACCCAAGACACCATCTCTACCCTCTCTACCACCTCCACCCTTTCTACTACCTCTACACTGCCTTCACCCTCTGTACCCCCTCCACATGCTCCACCCCTCAACCTGCTGCACCACCTCTACCTCCTCCACTACATCCATCCCCTCTGCACCATCTCCACCACCTCCACTGCCTCCACCCTCTAAACCATCTCCACTCCCTTCACTGCCTCTACCACTTCCATCCCCTCTACTACCTCCACCCCTCCACCACTTCCACCCTCTCTACCACCTCCATCCCTCTACTGCTTACACTCCCTCCACAAACTCCTCCCCTTCGACTTGCTCCACCACCTCCACCCTCCCTACCACCTCCATTGCCTCTATTCCCTCTACCACCTCCATTCCCTCCACCCTTTCTACCTGCTGCACCCCCTCTACCCCTTCCACTGCCTCTACCCTCTATACCACCTCCAACCCCTCCACTACCTCCACCTCTTCCACCACCCCCATCCCCTCTACCGCCTCCACCTCTCCACCACTTCCACCCTCTCTACCACCTCCACCCCCCCTCCACCACTGCCACTCCACTCCATCCATCCCCAACCCATGATCTAAATGAGCAGATGAGACTTTACCTCAACATAAAGAATGCTGCGATGGCAATGATGACCAGCAGGGCGGCGACAGTCACTACAATGACAATCAGCTTCCCTCCTGACGATGATGAAGTCACGGCTGTGATTGACAGGTGAAACACAGTTAACTCCACCTCTAACAGCTGTGATTGACAGGTGAAACAGTTAACTTCTCCTCTAACAGCTTTAATTGACAGTCTGTGTTTGTACCTGATAATCCTTTGACCTCCACCGTGTACTTTTGCCACCCGTGTTTGTTTCGTGCAACACAACAGTACAGTCCATTGGTGTCGACCGTGATGTTCACATTGCTCAGAGTGTGACCAGTGGGTGTGGTTGTGAGCATGGCAGTGGTTCGTCTGCCCTGGTAAAAGCTGAGGTCGGCTGTGGGGTTGCAGGCAGCGTCTCGGTACCAGGTGAATGCCACCACAGGGGGATTGGCATCACTGCTGCAGGTCAGAGACACAGGAAGTCCCTGTGGAGGCCAGACGGACACGGCGGTGTGTCGAGGGCCGTCTGGACAGAGGTCAAAGGTCAGAGTAGTTTCAGTTTGGTAAACCACACTGGTTTGGTTTAAGGTCATTTCAGGTCAATTCAAATGTGGAAAAATCTGATGCATTGATATTTTTGTTCATTCACATGAGTTTGCATTATGAACTGATTAAAAAACAGAGTTTACAGACAATCATTTATAGATCAATGGAAATGAATCATTCATTCATTCATTCATCTTCTATACCCGCTTTATCCTCACTAGGGTCACGGGGGTCGCATGGAGCCTATCCCAGCTACTTAAGGGCGAAGGCGGGGTACACCCTGGACAAGGGAAATGAATCATCTGTATGATAATAATCAACATCGAGTACAACAGTATGATTACTGAGACGCTCTGTTCAACAGTGTCTGTGATGGGTTTGGTTTCATTAAAGGTTCTGCGACGTACATAGAGGAACCAGAACCACGGTCTGGGTCAGGGTTAGAAGAATCAGTGTTGACTGGGAGAGTGGATCTACTGACTGGACTTCTGTTCAGGGGTTTTCATGGGTCCATCTGATTGGTCTGGAACTACCTGGGAACCTTCTGGACTTCTATGTATGGGTGTATATATGTGTGTGTGTGTTCATGTGATGCAGGTCCGTTCTTACACTGTACATCCACCCTGATCTGGGTGGAGTTCTGGACCTGCCCCCTGCTCTGGATCTGACAGTAGTAGCTGCCGGAGTCGTCCCGTGTGATTCTGCTAATGCTCCATGCCTCACCGTTGTGGATTGGCTCTGTCTCTGTGGTCTTGTACCATGTGACCTGGGCTTTGGGGTTGACGGGGAGGTTACAGCAGGACAGACGAATGGCCCCGCCCACAGTGACATCACTGGATGGACCCAACACCGCCACCGTACCAGACAAGTCTGGATGAAGAAGGAAAAGGAGGAGGGAGAAGAGGAGGAGGAGGAAGAAGAAGAGGGGGGGGAGGGGGGGGTAAAAAGAAGAAAAGGAAGAGGAAGAAGAGGAGGAAGAAAAGGAAGGGGAGCAAACTGAGTTGATATGTTTCTGGTAAAAACATATGTATTGATTGGACTTTTTTTTCTGTCGCTGTAACAGTTATTAATAAAATGAGTTTGACATAATTTTAACTGAAATAAGGATCATTATCCGCTCCATTTTCAATAGGTTTTCAGATTTCAGCATCAAAACTGGAAACGGTCATCATGATCCTGGATAAGTGATATAATCAGATGTGATGCGTTTACCGTCACTTTGTAAATAGGAATATCCATAAACTGAGGGTGGCCGTGGCTCATTCGGTAACTGAAGGGTTGGCGGTTTGAATCCTGCTCTGTCCCAGACATGTACTGTTGTGTCCTTGGGCACTTCAGCGTCTTTGCCTCCAGTGCTGCTACTCACACGGGTGTATGAACATTTGGTTGTGAATTGACAGCCACACTTCCACCAGCCTGTCCCAGGGTTGGGGTCAGGGTCAGGGTTAGAGTCAAGGTTAGGGTCAGGGTTAGGGCCTAAACCCTGGTTTAGTGGTTTCAGTCCATTATTGGATTTATTTCAGAGTTCGTTTGTTCACAGTGATGTAGAATCTAACTTTCTGTTATTGTCTTCAACGTTGGCTTGACTTTGTTGGTTCTGTTTAGTTTTTTGCACGTGCAGATGTAACAGACATGGGAGTGTTGGGACAAATCCAGCTGTGTTAATCTGGTTGGTTGTAATCAGATTACTGCTGTTATCTGATAGAACAGATCAGATTAGACTGTTTGCATTATCAAAAGTCATCAGTTATTGATCCGTAGTTTCCAACCTGTGACAGAAACAAAACAAAAGCTAAACTAAAGCTTTGTGCTTTTACTGATGGAGTCCAGAGTTCATGCATGTGATGTGTGTGTTCTCACACAAAGGTCCAAACCCACATTTGTCAGAGCTGTTC
The DNA here is from genome assembly GCA_030068375.1 of Ostorhinchus rueppellii. Classification (NCBI taxonomy): domain Eukaryota; kingdom Metazoa; phylum Chordata; class Actinopteri; order Kurtiformes; family Apogonidae; genus Ostorhinchus; species Ostorhinchus rueppellii. The sequence continues at coordinate 29,759,208 of JAQQZY010000009.1, read as the reverse complement.
TAGCGTCAGATAATCATGTCAGGATCATCTGGACATTTCAACTGTGAGTTTCAGGCTCATGTTTCAAACCACAGTTAATGAAATGGTGTCACAACAGAAACAGAAGTGACCCAACAAACCACAACGTTTCACAAGAACGTAACAGGTGGGGAACAGACAATAAAACACCAAAAGACAAGGGGCCTCATGTACAAAGGTTGCGCACAATACGTTTTTGGGCGTACGCCCTTTTCCATGCTCACATTCAGATGTACAAAGAGTGAAATGACCGTGGAAATATGCGGTGGTCCACACCAACTCCATGTCTGGTATTCACACATTTTTCGTGCTTCAGAACCTCCACTTCACCACTGCTTTGACTTGACTATCGAGCCTCATCCTGGTCATTGTTCTGTTTCTGAAGCAGAACTGAAACTGATGTAAACCCTCGGGTCCATCAGCTTTACTGTCCATGTCCTCCATCCACCAGTTTCACAGGTTCAAGGAGTAAAAACCAGGGGCCTCATGTACAAAGGCTGCGTATGGCCAAAACTGTGGAAATGTGTGGTGGTCCACATCAACTCCATGTCTGGTGTTCACACATTTGCAGTGCTTTAGAACTTTTGGAGACACTTAGAGGAGAAACTGGGAAACTGTTAATAATGTGGAAAAGGTCATTCCACAGAGTGAAGAACATAGCAGAGAAACACAGACGAACAATGAACACAGACACCACCAGAACCAGAACCAACCAAGCACTACAAACATGTGAACACCAGACATGGAGTTGATGTGGCCCACCGCACATTTCCAGTTTTGGGCGTATGCAGCCTTTTATATGTGAGGCCCCTGGTTTTTACTTCTTGAACCTGTGAAACTGGGGGATGGAGGACGTGGACAGTAAAGCTGATGGACCCGAGGGTTTACAGTAGATCAGTTTCAATTCTGCTTCAGAAACAGAACAAAGATCAGGATAGGCTCAATAGTCAAGTCAAGGCAGTGGTGAAGTGGAGCTTTTCGGACTTGAGGTGGTTTGCCAAAGTCCAGCCAATCCTTCCAGCAGTGTTTGGAGGCTGGACCCCAGGCTTTCACCACCACTGGGCTGGACTATGTCATGTTCTGGATTTGGGGGTTAGGGGCAGAAGCAATTCCTTTAAGACAATAACGGAGGCTCAATCTCCTGTACAAATCATGGAGAACATAGTTTACAAATATTGTATTGTACAATGCTTTAGTGCTATCTGACTTTATAACATTGTTATTTCAGATCTAGCACCACAGAAATGGATGTGCTCAACTGACCCTGTGTTTCCACTGGATGCAACGAAAATTTTTTGCTTGATGAGATTATATACAAAGTCAATATGATTATGCGATTGACGCTTCATCTTGAGCAGTGGGCGATGAAGTGGCGAGCGTTTCCAGCGAAAAATCACTCACTGCTTCATCGCTTGACACTCACTGCTCAAGTTTAAATAATTGAAATTTTCAACCGAATTCGCTTGTTGATGCACCAGGACAGCCTATCAGCGTGGAGGTCATCACAGACGTGCTGATGATGGAGCGCCGGTGGCAGGAGATCCTGGCACCAACCCTAGCAAGCAGGTCTTCAAACTGGGCAACACTCCGCCTGAAGTAATGTTGGAACCCGCCGTCGTCCAGGCGGAGCTCCTGCAGGAGATGGTGGAAGTCACTGAGCTCATACTGCCACCGTAGGGTAGCATGGATCCAGAAGCTATGCCGGTGCCTCGCCCGCAGCCGAAGCTGTCTTCTACATGCCAAGTACAGAGCAGCGATGGTGGTAGTCGGAGCCATGGTTGACAATGAAATGATTGGCAGGCTCTTGGAGCGCGGCGAGTGGCGAGTGTTTTTTGCATATTTGTACCAGCGACAAAAAAAAACACGGGCTTAGACATAAAATCATTGAGTGATAAGATTCCGCAGTTCGCGTAATGTGTGTGTAAGTTTTTTCCCCCCTCGTGACAACGTGAACTAGTCGAGCCTCACTGTACTTCAGCGACATGTGTGCATATGCGCTTGTTCATAGCAAAATGCTAGAAGCTTATTGGTTAATGCTGAGAAAAAAATGTGCTTCCGTAGGCTGTGCCTCACCGGGAGTCAATGAGAGAAGGGGCGGGAGAAAGCTGGCTGAGGAGGCTGAGGCTTGACTTGTGATTGGATGAACCGTGAAAGGGGCTGAACTTTTTTCCTTTGCAAGGCAGCGGTACAGTAACTTCTGTGTCAGTCCCATGCGGATTGGTGATCTGACAAATTGTGTTGTGCGAGCAATGTGAGAAAGCTATTCATTGCGGTATATTCCAGTTTTCTGTACACATTCTTGTAAATATAATGTGGTGAATAAAGTCTAAATTTATTTATTTATTTATTTGAATGGGACAGTGCATATTAATGAACATTAAAATCATGTAAAAATGCCAGATTGTAGCACATTGCTAATTTCCATCCGTAGTCCCAGTAACACAGAACAAATTTGGACAAACATCATGAATAATCCAGGCACAAAACAGAGAAGAAGACATTTGAGGGACGCATATCAAGGTGTACACATAGATTACAATACAGATTGGAGGACCAGTTTGTTCAAAGAAAAAGTGCATTGGAGCAGGATAAAGTGACAAGTGCTAAAGTGCAGAAGTGCCAGATTGTATTGCACAAGTCCCCACACTCAATTGCAGAAACAGAAGTGTTTAAGTATTGCACTGTGTGTGATACAAAAATATATTATGTAAACACAACTAATGAAGAGAAATAAAACAGTAACAAGCAGCAATATGCGCAGGAGTATTAATAGTGTTGTCATATTCATTACCTGTTGTATCTTCTGGTCAGTGTTTGGGATGTCGTGTGTTTCTGTCATAATGTAAAATATGCTTACAAGGGTACTGTGGTGGCTGGTCATTTGTGATAATCTCTGCATTATCGTACAAATGCAGCGGGTTGACTTTGTAGACACTGGAGCTTAGCTTTCTGCACAGAGTTGGTTTCTTTTGACAGTCTCAACATGTACGCCGCACTGTTATTGTCAGTTGTTTTAATTTAAGCAGTGCCTTAGTATTAAGGCTTAGTATTCGTTCATTCTAGAAGCCATTTCCGCGACAGCATTTCATTTACATATTTAGCAGCACATACTATGTAGAGGTTGTTTTAGCAAGTCATTGTTTATAGCCTCAAGTATGTAGAGAAATTGTGGATGTGGCTTGTATGATGCAAACACAGATGTGGAGATCATGTGCCAGTCTGCTCTATCAAACTGTATACTTTCTATCACAGTGTGTAAACTTGCCCTGTCTTTGTAATCCTGAGGTGAAAGGCAGGAGTAGACCCTATACTTGGCAGTGTCATCATGGCCAACCCTCTCACCACACTCTGGTTTCATATCCCCCATACACCAGTCAAGGTGTCACAATGACTGGAACAAGGTGCTAAGTTTTCATCCTGAAATGTTGAATATGTTTTCAGACATTGTTTTTTTGTTTTGTTACATAGGTTTGTCTTTTATTTGGTTGTATAAATTAAGAAACAGTAGCTGAAAAATGAAACATGCCAAAAGAACCCGTTTTCGGCACAGCTTTACAATAAGTGTTATTTCCAGTGTGTGAATAGAGAGGCAAATAAGTCTTATTTTGAGTGTGTTTGATCATTTCGAGTGTGACTGATATGTAATGTTTATTTGAAATAAAAATCTATTAAAATTTTCTCTCAGTTTTGAATTGTTTTTGCCCCCTTTTGAAGGATCAGGTGGGTACTACATGGATCTCTTTAATTCTGCTTTGTGTCCTGAGCGTTTTTTGTTATTTTTAAATTAGGTGACCAACTGTCATAAGTACAATAAAAATAAGATATGTGAATTAATTTTCCAAATTAAAAAGTACAAGTTCTCCGAGAGCATTTACAAATGTTGACTTTGTCAAATATAGTTGTAAGAGACGCAATGAGACAAAAATTACATAATAATAATAATAAATAAATAAATAATAATAATAGTAAATGACATAGCCTCCCCTATTTGACAGACTGCCAGCGACCACTGGTTAGGAGGTTTTCCCTCATTCATCTCCAAATGGTACCAAATGCTTCTGTGCGTCTTTAAACTGGTTCTTGTAAACATAAACACATCTGTTGGCTTTTAGTGTGGCTCCGTTGGCTGCCTGTTCATTTTAGAATCCATCACCTCTTGGTCCACAGTTCCTGTCTGAGCTCCTTCACCCAGACACACACTCACTCTGTCAGATCAGCTGATTAGCTGCTCTTGGTGTTGCCCAGAACAAAGCCTGAACTCCAAGGGGGTAGAGCCCTTGGGTCTTCGTGGGTCTTTGTGTACCTTTGGGTCTTTTGGAGGTCTTTGTGAGTGTTTTTAGACCTTTGGGTCTTATGTGGGTCTTTGTTGGTCTTTTGTGGGTCTTAGTGGGTCTTTGGACCTTTGGGTCCTTTGTGGGTCTTTGTTGGTCTTTTGGGGGTCTTAGTGGGTCTTTGTTGGTCTTTGTATGTCTTTGTGGGCCTTTTTCTGGGTCTTTTGTGGGTCTCTGCTGTTCCTGGTCCAAGCTTGTGGACTGACCTGTCTCTGTATGTCAGACAGACCTACTCGTTGCTTGTTTTTCAGTCTCTTCTTAAAATGATGATGGTGATGGTGTTGATGACGATGATACTGATACCAATGATGATTATGATGATGATGATGATGATGATGATGATACTAATAATGATGATGATGACGATAATGCTAATGATACTAATGATGATGATGCTAATGACGAGGATGATGTTACTAATGATGACACTAATGATGATGGTGATACTAATGATGATAATGATAATGCTAATGATGCTGCTAGTGACGATGATACTAATGATGATACTGATGATAATGATGCTGCTGCTGATGCTAATGATGATGATACTAATGATGATAATACTGATGATGATGGTGATGATGATGATAATGATGATGATCATGATGATGCTGATAATCATGATGTACTGATGATGATACTAATGATGATTAAGATGATGATGATACTGATGATAATGATGCTGCTGCTTATACTAATGATGACGATGCTAATGATGATGATGCTAATGGTGCTATTATTGATGTTACATAATCATTATCTGATCCCAGTTTGCAAACCTGCCACCAGTAGCTGGACCCCCCTCTGCTCGGGCATCTTCTGGGTGGGGTGGTCGATGATGGCATAGAACACGTATGTTCCACTGTCCGATGGCCGCAGGTCAGAGATCTTCAGGGAACAGTTCTGGGTCCCTGGTCCCCCCAGGAACTCCACTCGACCCTGGTACAATGGGTTGGGAAAGATCCCAGCGCTATGGAACACATACCTGGAAAAGGATGACACACAGACACACAGACACACACACACACACACACACACACACACACACACACACACACACACACACACACACAGAATACAAACATATGTGGTTGCATATTTGTTGTGTTGTTGCCTTTGTTGCATTATTGTATTTGTGTGTTCTTTGTGTATTGTTGCGTACCTGGGTGTGATGCAGCGGCTGTTTTCCAGACACCACATCTCAGACAGAACCCTTGAGCGTAAACGTTCTCTAGTGTCAGAACCTGATGGCTGAAAGAACACAGAATGGATAAAGACATCAGGGTTTGGAGGTTCTGTTGGTTCTTTGGATCCTGATTCTGTTTTATCCCTGATGATGAACAGGAACAACAGTCATGTTCTATTTGTTCCCAGATCCAGATCCAGACCTGGCTCCTTTTAAACCCAGGTTAAACCTAGACTCGCTGCTGTGGATATGGTTTTACCTCCAGGACCGGACCTTCCTCCCCAGAGCTCTGAGGGAATTCGTAGGAACACGGGATGACCACAGATGAGCCAATCCCAGCGCAGATTGGATTGGGGGGCAGATTAACCAACCAATCAGCAGCAAGGACACCTGAAGTTAGATACAACAGATATGAAATGAATACAACCTGACCAAAGAAAGTAGAAATATGCACTGGGCTCCAGGCAGAATATTTCGCTTCACTAAATGAGTCTTATTACATTTGCCAAGGAGGTCATGTTTTTGTCAGTATTTATCTGTTTGTGTTCAAAATAACTTCTAAATTTCTGAATGGATTTGGATGAAATTTTCAGGAATTGTTAGAAATGGGACGAGGAACAAGTGATTAAATTTTGGTGGTGATCCAGATCACCGTCTTGATCCAGGAATTTTTTTTAAAAAGGTTTTTTTTTTTTTTATCATTGGGAGATAGGGCATGACAGCATTGAGCTTCCTATGAGGTCGTTCAGCACCATCTAGTGGAGGAAAGTACAAACACTACCTTGGTGGAAGTCTGCACACTCTGAGTGCTTTTCTAGGGTTATTTAGAGCAATGCAAATGACGACGACACCTTCATCATCACCATCGATCCTGTCTCCTCCTCTTTCCCCTATCTGTCAGTCCTGAATCTGTCAGTCTGTTTATCGGTCCGCTGTTGAATCTGTCTGTCTGTCAGGCCTCAGTTCAGTCTGTCCTTCATCACAAACAGTCCATGTGTTTACAGTCACAGTCAGTCGGTCACTGGACATTTTCAGAAATTTGTCACGACATGGATTATAGGAAGTGCAGCTGCACTTTCTATAATGCACTCTTCACTGTGAGGAAGACATTGAACTGAGTACTGACAGACTAAGAGTTCCTGATCCTGAGGATCTGACTGGGGTCGGACAGATCTGATGGAACACTGGGGACCAAAGTCAGATGCAGATTGAAGTGTGGGTTTGATCTTTTCTGACCTTGTAGACACAGACAGAAAACCAGCCATGGGGTGAAGTCCACAGCTGCCTCCACCATCCTCATCCTCAGCCTGTTCTTCTTGTGGTTGCTGGTGTTTTCGGTTGGATCGTCCCTCCTTGTCTTCATCATCCTCCTTGTCTTCCTTGTCTTCCTTGTCCTCCTTGTCTTCCTTGTCTCCGTCTTGTATTTCTTTTATGTGACTCAGTGTTTGATGTGTCTCCTTCCTCACATTGACTCAACTTCCCTTTTTACTGAGTCTGAAAACAGGAAACTGAGCTGATGACGCTTTAACACAGGGAAGTGAATCTGGAAGTGAATGTCTCCCACTGGAGAACCCCCTGAAGGACCCACTGGAGAACTCTCTGGAGAACTTTGGGTCAGGACCTAAAATGGAAACATAATGGAATCATTGTCATCATGGAGATGTTTTTTTTGTTTGTGTATGTGTGTGTGTGTGGGGGGGTTATCCTTTTCTACTGTAGCACTCTGAGATTCACCGAGTGAAAAGCGTATCATAAATACAATTCTATATAATACTATTCTCTCTCTGTCTCTCTCTGTCAATTCAATTTCAATTTAAAGAGCTTTATTGGCATGGAAAACAAACATTTACATCGTTACATTGCCAAAGCAGTTGAGTAGAAATGAAACAAGGGTACGTTCTATTTTCTGTTGGAGGTAGAATATATACATGTGCATACTTATATATACAAAAAAGTTGGAATACTATATTACAGTATCAATGATCATAATTAAAGACATATGTACAATATACAGTGTCCTTTATACAGGGGTCAGAACATGTTGAGTGCAGGGATATGAGGTGCTGATAGTCTTTATGGTGCTTCTTTTACACGTGACGCTCTGGATCTGGATTTGGTCACAACAGCTGACGAATCTTGCTGCTGTGATTGCACATGCCTGAATTCTCCCAGCAGATAGTGACGTCTTTTCTTATTGTCCATGTTTCCATAGTCTTTTTGGGTGCTTGTAATCTGTGGGTAGGAGGTGTCTCTGATGTCTTGATACAGTTGGCAGCTGGTGAAAAAGTGTAGCTCTGTTTCCACCTCCTGCAGTGTGTCGTGGGTGCACAGTCTTTGGGGAACCAGATTTGTCTGTGGCAGCCTCTCTCCACCACCAGGCTGTGCTCACTGAGTCTGTCCATGGTCAGAGACTTCCTTAGTTTGGGGTCAGTCACAGTGGTCAGATAACCTGTTGCTGTGTATTCTCTGTTTAGGGCCAAATACCATTCTAGTTTACTTTGGTTTTTGGTTGCCTCTTTCCAATGTGCCAAATAGTTTTCTCTCTGTTTTCTTATAAGTTGGTTGGGTCTGGTTTGGTTTGTGTGTGAGGGTTGTGTTTGTGAACAGGTTGTAAAACTTTAATGCTCTCTTTCGTAGTTCTGTAATTAAAGGGTATCATCCTAATTCTGCTCTCTCTCTCTCCCTCCCTTTCTCTGTCTCTCTTCCTCTCTCTCTCTCTCTCTCTCTCTCTCTCTCTCTCCCTCCCTCCCTCCCTTTCTCTGTCTCTCTTCCTCTCTCTCTCTCTCTTTCTCTGTCTCTCTCTCCCTCTCTGCTCCTGGTTTAAACTTGCTAAAGGTTCTGTTTCCTTCCTCTGTCTCCACTCACTAGTGTTTACTCCTGATGGTTCTGTTGGTTTCTGTAAGTTGGTTTTACAGTCTGGTTTGGACCAGTTCCATATGTGAAGTGTTAGGAGATAACGTTGGTAATCATTTGGTGTTGTATAAATGAAGTCTGATTGATTGACTGGTTGGTTCCAGGTCCAGGTACCAGAAACAGGAATACTGAATACTACTACTGATGGATGAAAGGAGAACCTCCACAGATGAACTGAAGCCTGCACCTAGAACCATTGTGGACCTGTCTAATTACTGGGACGTGTCTGTGTACTTTCATGGTATTTTCAGCCCTATTTTCTCTGATTAATGTCAGTAGTTTATGTGTCCACATGTTGAATGTGATGGAAACAGAAGGCACAGATCTAGAGCTAGATAGATGATACAGATCCACTCTGTGTTTAGGATCAGCACAGATTGGGTCTGCACTGCATAAACAAGTACGTTATGATGAAGTAATTTTACCAACAGATAAAGTCATTTTACCAGTAGTTAAAGTAAATCTACCAATAACTGATCTGTTGGTTTAAATTCAAGCTTTTACCGGTAAGTTATTATTTCTATATTTGTTGTATTTGAGGCAAATATTTAGACATTTATGGCATTTTGAGTCTTTGGCAATAAACAAACAAACAAACAAACAAACAAACAATCAAACAATCAATCAAACAAATAAATACATAAATATCTGTCAAACTGTGGTTTGAATAATCCTGATCCTGAATCCTGGTCTTAAATCCCGGACCATGTGGTTTCGTTTGAATCCTGGTCTCTCCGAACTCTGGTCCTCCACGGTGGATCCTCTGTTCTGGTTCTGTTGGACCCGGTCGGTTCAGGGTCCTCCGGGACCGGCTCCACGTCCCACAGACGTGGTGACGTCACCGAGCCCTCCGATCTGCGCAGATCCGACTCCGAGTAGGACCACCTCAGACCACTTCGGACCACTAAGCGGACTAAGTTATCCAGACCCCGTTCTCGTGGACCCGGACTTCCTGATGCTCTGGTGGTCCGTGGCGGATCAGGACCGTGGTGGGTTCGGTTGCTTTGTAGGTTTTGAAAGTCCTGAATCGGATCCAGGTCCACGTCTCTCTCCGGGGTCACGAACCCGAGGACAAACACGAATCCAGAGGGACCGGGTCACCGTGGACCTGTTCTTCTGACCCAGTACCTGGACTGGATTATCTGGTCTTTAATCCGGACCAAAGGAGACTCTGGCCCCGTAGGCCCGGATCTACCTGAGCCCACCTGAGTCCACCAACAGGTGAGTCCGTGAATCCAGATCCTGGTGGTTTTGTTCTTTTTCTTTATTAATATTATTATTTTTTTAATTAAGTGAAAAACAAAGTGTGAAACTGAAACAGTTTAAAGGAGCTTTGAAGGGTTTAACCTGTTTACCGTCAATGAGGGGACTGAGACCGACAGGGGACCGAGTGTGAAGCAGTTACACAACAGACAAACATGAACAAGTCCAACAGCACAGAGAGGACACAGACCCCCCAGTAACAGCATGGAGAGGACACAGACCACCCAGTCCAACAGCACAGAGAGGACTCAGACCCCACAGACCCCCCAGTCCAACAGCAGCACAGGGGGTCACAGAGGGTCCACCTCCCTCACACACACGAAGGCTCCACTTACACTAAAAGAGTAAAAAACAGTAGAAACAGTAAAAAAAACAAAACAAAAAAACAATAGAAACAGTAAAAACAGTAGAAAAAGTAAAAATAGTAGAAACCGTAGAAACATTTAAAAACAGTGAAATGTGTAGAAACAGTAAAAACAGTAAAAAAAAATAGTAGAAACAGTAAAAATAGTAAAAACAGAAGAAACATTAAAAAAACCCATAGAAACAGTAGAAACAGTAAAAACAACAGAAATAGTAGAAACAGTAAAAAATAGTAGAAACAGTAATAACAGTAGAAAAAGTAAAAATAGTAGAAACTGTAGAAACATTTAAAAACAGTAGAAACAGTAAAAACTACAGAAACTGTAAAAAGAAACATTAACAGTAGAAACAGTAAAAACAGTAAAAAAAAATATTAGAAACAGTAGAAACAATAAAAATAGTAAAAACAGTAGAAACAGTAAAAAAAAACCAAGAGGAACATTAAAAACAGCAGAAACAGTAAAAACAGTAGAAACATTAAAAAAAAACAATAGAAACAGTAAAAAGAACAGAAACAGTAGAAACAGTAAAAATAGTAGAAACACTAATAAAAGTAGAAAAAGTAAAAATAGTAGAAACTGTAGAAACATTTAAAAAAGTAGAAACAGTAAAAACTACAGAAACAGTAAAAACTGTAGAAACATTAACAGTAGAAATGGTAAAAACAGTAAAAAGAAATAGTAGAAACAGTAAAAATAGTAAAAACAGTAGAAACAGTAAAAAAAAAAAAACAAGAGTAACATTAAAAACAGCAGAAAGTAAAAACAGTAGAAACATTAAAAAACCAATAGAAACAGTAGAAACAGTAAAAACAACAGAAACAGTAGAAACAGTAAAAATAGTAGAAATAGTAAAAACAGTAGAAAATTAAAAATAGTAGAAACCGTAGAACCATTTAAAAACTGTAAAAACAGTAAAAAGTGTAGAATCAGTAAAAACAGTAGAAACCGTAGATACAGTAAAAACTACAGAAACAGTTAAAACTGTAGAAACATTAACAGTAGAAATGGTAAAATCAGTAAAAATAGTAGAAATTGTAAAAACAGTAGAAAAAGTAAAAATAGTAGAAACTGCAGAAACATTTAAAAACAGTAAGAACAGCAGAAACAGTAAAAACAGTAAAAACTGTAGAAACATTAACAGTAGAATCTGTAAAAACAGTAAAAAATAGTAATAACAGTAAAACAGTAAAAACAGTACAAACAATTAAAAATAGTAGAAACTGTAGAAACAGTAAAAAGAGTAAAAACCGTAGAAACATTAACAGTAGAAATGGTAAAAACAGTAAAAAATTGTAATAACAGTAAAACAGTAAAAATAGTAGAAACAGTAAAAACATTAGAAACAGTTGAAACATTAAAAAACAGTAGAAACTGTAAAAATAGTAATAACAGTAAAAACAGTTAAAATAGTAGAAACAGTAGAAACATTAAAAACAGTAGAAACCATAGTAACAGTAGAAACCAGTAGAACAAGGCTTTGGTTTGGGTCTGTTTTTATGTTTTAATGGATGAATCAGTGATCAAATGAATCTAAAGACATTTTACTAAATATGGGTCATGTTTTCACACAAACTTACACAGGCAAATGCACAATATCACAGTGTAATAATAATAATAATAACAATAATAATAATAATAATAATAATAATAATAATAATAATAATAATAATAATAATAATAGAGACACTTCAATATATATGTGAAGTTCAAAATAAGATGATGATGAAGATGAGCTGTTACATTTACATTATATTTAGTGTAAAAATATACACTTGTGCCTTTTCCATTGGACATGTGTCCTAAATGCTCCAATATGTCCTAAATATGTGCTGATTAGTTTCTTTATTCTGGTAGATGTCAGTGGAAGTCATTCCATAAACATGAACACAAATATGTGTTGTTTTGAATCTAGAATGCTCGTTCCCCCTCTGTCTCCTACTAAATTCTATAATGATGTGGTTTCCTGGTGTGTCCACAAATACCCACACGTTTGCTTTAAACTCTTCTTCTCACATCCATTAACATCCGTTTGTTTTGGTCATTTGACTAGTTGGACTCAAAGGTCTTTCCATTACAGTTTGGTGTCATATACCAATTTAACCACGAAAAAACAACAACAGCTATAACGACAACTATTCACAGTAAAACTAGAGTTCGGTTCAACTGTGGTTTGAACATCAGACACATTTATATGAACAGGTTTATTTGCACAGTTTAAGGTCAGTGTTAAACAGACTAACATCTGTAAAAGGCTGTAAAAATACTCGTCTATGCAATATTTGATGATAGTTTTATTTTTCAGACGTTCATCGGACGTTTAGGACGGACACCCCCCACCCTGAGGACTCAAGGAGACGAGGAGACGCAGCAGAAAGCACAGGGGTTTGTGGCGTGTTCTGGTTCCAGATGTACGCTGAGAAGGTGGTCACCCAGGGGAAGATGGGTGAGTCATAAGGCATGGGGACGCTGGGGGGTAGGTCTGAGTTGGAGGTCTTGGTCTCTGCGGGGTCCAGGTCTGGGTCTCAGTGGGGTCAGGGTCTGGGTGCCTTTAAGGGGGGGGGGCTACTGTGGTTCTGTGTGTTTGTCAGACGTGCGTCTGATCCTGTTAAACATTAACTGGTTTGTTTGAAGCCGCTTGTCTCCTGATCTGCACCTGGTTCAGATTCAGATTCAGCGTTTTCGTGTCTGGACTCACGTCTGGTCCTGGTTCCACCTGTGGTTCTGTGTAGAACATGAACAGTTTCGTCAATGATAGAAATAAGTCGAAGTCACTGCTGTGGTTTTACTTTAAGATGCAACAAGTTCATTCAGTTTCACAAACACTGAACCTTCAGCAGACCGGGGTCCAATCCGGACCAGATGGAAGTCTGGTCCAGTCCAGATGGAAGTCCAGTCGGGTCCAGACAGAGGTCTGGTCCAGGTAGAGGTCTGGTCCGGTCCAGACAGAGGTCTAGTCCAGATAGAGGCCCAGTCTGGTCCAGATGGAGGTCCGGGTCTGGTCCGGTCCAGACAGAGTTCTGGTCCAGTCCATTCTGGATCAGATGGAGTTCTAGTCCAGTCCGGCTCAGTCTGGTCTAGATGTAGGTCCGATCCAGTCTGGTAGTCTGGTCCAGACATCCAGTGTGTCTTCCTGTGGTTGAAGGTTCTTGGTTCTTCTGTTCTCTGGGCAGGTTCCTCCTCCCAGTCCAAACCAAAGACTAAATCTAGAACCGGAACCTCCTGCCTGTGCAGACCAGTTCTAAGCCTGAAGTTCAGATCCAGCTTCAGAGACTTGGATTCACTGTTTCACACCATGGTTCTACAGGGTCAGAACCATCTGGATCAACTTCAGAACTACAGAACCTTCAGGTCTCCAGAAGTGTTTTTCTAATTTTATGGTTCTATATGATTTTACTGCACCAAACTGTTTACGGTTTAGAACCTAGATGAGATTCATCTGGGTTCTACTGAGTCTGGAACCAAGTGAGCAGATAAAGGTCACCAGAACCACAGGAACATGGACTGGATCCACCACAGATGACTCTTACCTTCCAGTCAGATGGACGTGGGCTCCTCCGATTCTCTGTTGGGTGTTCTCTGATATTCCACACGTGGGGGTTCAGTTCTTTCACCCTTCGTCTGCTGATGACAGAGCCTGTGGCCTGTTCTGTCCTGGTCTGTTCTGGCCCAGATCAGGTGGAACAGCCTGTAGTTGTAGAACTCATGTTTACCCAGAACGTGACGTGTCTCTCCGTCATGTGTCAGGAGAACCAGTCTAATCCCTGGAGTTCATCCTTAACCCAGGGCAGGTTCTCCCCCTGGTTCTGTTGTGTTTATTTTTGCTTTGTCGCCATGACAACGCCACCGCTGCGGTGGTCTGAGTCAGTCTTCACATGTTTATGCGACGCCTGTTTCCAACCACACCCACATATCAGTCATTCTTCAGCTCCACCCACTGTCTGGGTTTACATCTGATCAACCAATCACATGGGATTTAGTAAAGTCCACTTTAGAACCAAAAACTAGAACTAATGTTACTAGTGTAACTACCAATAACTAGAACAAATGTCCATAACTGTTAATACTACTACTACAGTGGATATACTACTACTACAAATGCTAGTATTAACAGTGGATATACTACTACTACAAATACTAGCACTACCAGTGGATATACTACTACAACAAATACTAACGTTAACAGTGGATATACCACTACTACAAATACTAGTACTAACAGTGGCTATACTACTACTGCAAATACTCACAATAACAGTGGATATACTATTACTATAAATACTACTACTGCCAGTGGTTATACTACTGCTACAAATGCTAGTATTAACAGTGGCTATACTACAACTACAAATACTAGTATTAACAGTGGATATACTATTACTATGAATACTACTACTACTACCAGTGGATATACTACTACAACAAATACTAGTACTAACAGTGGATATAGTACTACTGTAACTGTACTAATAATAGCAAAGGAGGAGGAGTTAGTGATCTGGAGCAGCTTGTATTGTGGCCAGATGATTAGGTACAGCAGTGAACAGGTGAAGCTGATAAGGTTGGCCTGTGAGGGAGAGGAGAGCAGCAAAGGACACTGGGAAAAATAATCTGAACAGAATAACTGATATTATTAAATAGGTGTAAAAGTATGTTAAAATATTCTACAACAGGGATTATCTTCAATGTTCTATGGATGTTTGTATGTAACTGAAATATGAACTGTGTTCAGGAATCAGTCCATGTGTCCAGCATGTCCAATGTGTGCGTCATGGATCATCATCGAATGGAACCCAACTTTATTCATATTTTATTGGAAAAAAACATCACCTCAACATATAGTCTATAATTATCTGCAAACAGGAGCAGAAATGTATAGCACCAGAAAGTACTGCAGTAAAAGTATTTAAATGTTAGTATTCCTCTGAAGATATAGAACCAAATGAGAACCTAAAAGATGATCCACCTGTTTTCATGTCATTTTGTGAATTTTTGTTGGGGTTTTTTTCACATCCATCTTTGTCGTTTTAATCTCATCTTTTATGTGGTTTTTGTCCCGTGTTTTTAATGTTTCAGTTCAGAAATTCTTCTGTTTATCAGTGTGTTCAGATTCTTTCAGTTCATTTTCCTCTGATGACTCTCAGTCATTCTTTTCCACCCATGTCTCTGTTCTAACTTTGTGGACAATAGACACACACACGCATACACACATGTATACACACACGCACACACACACACACACACACACACACACACACACACACACACACACACACACACACACACACAC
>JAQQZY010000009.1:29699758-29711685 GCA_030068375.1 Ostorhinchus rueppellii | reverse complement strand
ACACACACACACACACACACACACACACACACACACACACACACACACACACACACACACACACACACACCCTGCAAAGCCCACATTTATCACAGAATCAGTCAAACATCTGCTGAGTCCAGGGTGAGGGTTAAAGGATGCTCTGGTCACAATGTAGGTTCTGGGTGTAGGTTCTGGGTGTAGGTTCTGGGTGTAGGCTCTGGGTGTTCTCCTCTGGAGTCGTGGTGTTTTTCTTACCTGCTAAAGCTGTGAGGATGAAGAACAGAAGGACCACACTTCCACCTGGACACATCTCCACTGACTCCAGCTCTGGGAAGAATCTGGATCAACCAGGACCAACCAGGAAAAAACAGGACAAACCAGTATAAACCAGGACAACCCAGGATAAACTTGGACAAACCAGGACAGACCAGTTTAAGCCAGGAATAAGCCAGGATAAAATGACGGCGAGGATTAAAAGCAGATGAATAAAGTCCAACACCCACCTTTGACAGTGTGTTCATTCAGCGAGAGCAGATGGATGTGAACAGACGAGTTCAAGTGGTGATGAGTCGACAGTAGGATGAAAGAGGAGGAGGAGGAGGAAGAGGAGGAGGAAGAGGACAGCTGAAGGCTCGCACACAAACCATCAACATTTGATTGGTCATTACTGTTTAGTCATGTATTAATGATGCCTATAATGCCTTCACTGCACTCTGACGTTTCCATGGTGACTGTGGAGATTGACTACCCAGATCCATTGGGTTCTGCAATGGAAAGGGGCCCATTGGTTTCCATTAACGTATAGCGAGCAGCCCAGATGTGGTCCCGTCTACAGCCGGACGGCGGAGGTTGGAGACCTCAGTCGACTGAGTCCACTTACCCTGATGAGTCTAAACGACTTTAACATTTGCCACCAATTGGCCAATAAATGTCATTTTAGCGTCAGGACGCTGCCAATAGGCTACTTAGCCGAGCACTGACCTGGCGCTGACCCGGTGTTTACCCGGCACTGACCCGGCAGTAATGATGGCGCACAGTTGACAGTTTTAGTTAAAGTGTGTTCATGAAACCTTTGTCTGGAGATGACGGATCAGACCTGATGGGGAAGCTGTAACACAAAGGATCTGCAGAACCTGGACCGCTTTAGGTCCAGTCCACCTAAGATCAGATGTAGACTAAATGGTTTTAATAAGTGTGATGTTAGTTGGAACAGTTCCCGTTCCTCATTTGGATGTGAAATGTCTTTGTGTTTGGTGGGAACAAAACTGGACTTTGAACTTTAATAAAGACCAGAGATCGACGTAAAAGTCACCGTCAAATATAATGACAGTCCTCAGGATATGAGTTAAATGTACAGTTTATTCCAGTTCGTAGATCGCTCGGTGGGATTATGGGTTGCCTCCACATGACGAGAACACTCCGAGGGTTTAATGATCTGGATCCATTTGGGTCTGGGTTTTAAGAACCTCCTTGAATAGTGTTTGAGGCTTTGAGTTTAACCTGTAACCACACAATGACTTCAAAAGGATGACGGCGCACTAATAGGTCAAAGCCTGATGTAATCTTAATAGGAAACAGACCCGACAAAACGAATGAAGAGAAACAGATGGATGGAGCTAGATTAAGTGTGACTGACCACAAACAGAGAGAAAGAAGGAGAACGAAGGGATAGAGAAGGAAAAACACCATGAGCTCGAAACTAAAGACTCATGAAGAACCAAACAGAGCAGGAGCCCATAAGTGTCGGTTCTGTCAGAGCCCAGGTCCACACTGACGGAAAAAGGGAAAAGAGAGAAGGAGGCAAATGTAGGAGTGGGTCCACGGGTCGGTCGGAGGCATCCGCCGCCGACCGCAGCCTCCAGATGAAGTGTGACCGTCTGGTGGTCGACTGGACCTGAAGATTTTCCGCTGTTGCAAAACACTTCCTGCCTGCTGGTTTCATGTAATGTGAGCGCACTCAGTTTGCTCCCCTGCCATATTTAAGTCGTCCAATATGTGATTCTTATGTTATTCCTGTGCCCACAGATTAGACTCTTGGCTCAATTTCCCCCCCCCCCTGTCTTGGACCGACTCCACGGACACAAATAAGGACTGGACCGTCCAACACGTGTTAGTCTTCAGGTTGAATGGTTCTCTCCAGTCTGGGATGACGCTGATCAGAGCAACAATCACATCTGACAAACGGACCAGTAGTTTCTGAGTCTGTGAGGAACATGACAACCCAATGAGCGGGAGGAATTAACCCTTACAGACCAAACATCCACCTTTAACCTAAACCATCTACTGATCTAAACTGTTTAATACCTGTTGATCCACTAAACCTATCAATCCATGTCAATGATTGGTGTCAAATACAGTTCTTCATCTTTTCATGGTCATCAGATATGACCATATTTGGATGTTCAGAGGCTCCGTAGTTACTGTGGAAACACCCTCATCTTCTCCAACATTGATTCACCAGTAAAACCCATGGACTTGGATCAATGCCAGTGGATGGACACACTGGGTTTATGTTCAGTTAATGACAGATTGAACTGAAAAAGACACTGTTTATTCAGTTTGATCTGTTTTTATATAACAACCATCAACTTTAATCTGAGCTTTAATGAACATTTACATCAGGGGTTTTCAACCTGTGGATCCTGGACCACATTTGGCTCTAAGGCCATTTTCAGACTGGGTATCTGGATCTGTGCAGTACCTGGATATGATCACACCTTCCCCGCAGATGTTGCATTCACAAACATGTGGATTTTCCCGGCAGAAACAGTTAGGAATGTAACGACACATCAAGAAAGTTACAAATCAAAACAAATGTGTGAGGATTTGAATCAGCTGACATGAAAAATGAGGCATGATACCCTTTTTAAACAGCAGGGGGCGTAATCTATTTTTGATTTCACATGAACTAACATGGACACTGACTACAGCTAACATGGACACCGACTGTGACATGGATACTGCAGGTCCAAAAATTGTTCCTTTATTCGCAGAGTGGGCCAAATAATTCCATAAAAACAGATTGAAAAAAACAAAACAAAAAACCCCAACCCATGCATCCATAGCACAAGGACTGTGAAGGAAGAAGATGATTAGAGTATGAACTAAACTGACTGATGTTTAAAGCTGTGGTGTCAGTAATGTTCTGAGCCATGGAAGCACCAATAAGACCCATTTATGCTCAACATTAAATACAGATCCAGATACAGACGGAGCCCTTCTGACTGTGCTCTGTGTTCATTTCGTCCGATTTCTGCAGGTTTCCATAAAGCTTACGGATACGGGCCAAACCGAGCAGTACCACTGCAAACTGTGGGGGCAGTGTTGCTGTCACTACCCGATACGTAGCGCTAGAGAGGCATGAGGAAGCAATAACAACAGCAGAACCTTTTGAAGATAGGCTGTGCGAGTTGGCGAGAAACTATAAACATCTCTATAATGTTACTTCTGGACATTAGACAAACAGAAGATACAGAACAGCTGGGAGGAGATTGGAAGGGAACTGAATGTGAGTTGGGCGGTAGTGAAGGAGAAGTGGAGGTCTGCCCCCTGGTGGATATACCGGTTAACATCCATGCCAACATAAAGGACGCATGGAAGTGTATGTGCAGTGACGATAACGTTGTTTGAAACAGACATATACATTTTCCTACGTAAAAGGAGCATAAATGGGCCTATTATGAATAATCCAGTGGACACACCAGCCCTGTTTTGATATCCCTACTTTCCTGAGTACACTTACCCATAGTACACTGTCCGCACTTACTAAGTGCATGGATATCAGCAGGTAGGTGTTGTTCCAAATCACATACTCCATGGAGTACTTACCAGAAATTACGGTCATGACTGATGCCGCACCTCACTGTCGCAAAAAACACCCCTGATTTTCAGAAGATTTTAACCCTTTGCTCCAATAAGTGTAATTGTACGCCATGCGATTATGAGTATGTAAAATGGCAAAACTTGCATTTATAAGGTTCAGTAGCTGCAGGTGCGAGCCAAGTTGGATCCGCCTCTTCCGTTACATAGCTAAGATGGCGGTCGTTGAGTGCGAAAAGTGTTCATTGATCCACACTTCAAGATTTGACCATTATGAGTGCACTATCCGGGTAGTTTAAGTACACTTATTTTTGCCGCAATCGTAATGTAAACATCCTTTGAACTAAAATTAAGTCCGATAAGTATGGAAAGTATGAATATATGAACACAGGGACAGTGTGTTTGGATTCTATTGTTCACTTAGTTCATCATGTCCTAACAGCTGTGTGTCTGAACCTTTAATACCTTTATGTTGTTCACTTGAATATAACAGTAAATCCAAGGCCTGTATTTGGTTTGGTTCAATGTCAGAAGGACTGTTGATGCTTGTGTCTGTACAGTGTTTTATTCTGCTCTTTACTGGACATCGTTTTTGATCCAGTCAACAAAGGATTAGTTGTTAATCGTTGAACGACTGTGTGTCTGTCATGTTCTTCTGCTGTCAATGTGATGACTGTGTGTGTGAGATTACATATATATGCGCTTCTTTTAATATGCATTCATTGGATAGTTTGTGTTTTGCAGTTCCACTCTACCTCAGAAATGTGTTTTGTTTTGTTTTTGTCTGAGAAATAAAGGAATCTTTTTCAACTTTAAATTATCTGCTCATTCTGTTAAAAAAATCATGACGAAATCGTATAAACCCAGTATCGGAAATTGTATGGAATTGTGAGATGAGTGTATGGTTCCATCCCAGGCAAGAGTAGGTGGTGGTGTGGAAGGAATTCTGATTCTGTCAGACAAACGTGGAAGTGACAAACCCTTTTGGTTGTCAGCCGAGGAATGGTAGTGTTCATTTGTCTACAGGTTACACTTGTCCGAGTGTTCTCCTGTTTGAGGCAAACAAAAGAGGAGCGACCCTGTTTGTCCCTCAGATCAGCCAACAGTTTGGTCCATATGGCCAGCCCATGTGTCAACAGTGATCGAGACGAGTAGGGTGTGTAGGCGCTGTCTATGGTCACATGCTGTGAAGGTCCCTTCCGTTCTCAGGTATAGATTACTTTCACACTGCAACGTTCCATACCGGAGTCCACACAGTCCGTACCCAGGACTACGGTCTCAGCTGGAACCGGCTACGGTACTTGGATACCCAGTGTGAACACACCCTCAGCCATTGTCCTGTGGCTTTGTCAAAAATATATATGGAAACCATTAAATTCTTCTGGCATGTGTACTATAATCAAAACTATTTTATTTTGACTCTGTTTTTTACTCTTTTAGTATTAATGACACTGAGGACATTTGTCTGTTTACTCCATTTCAAAGAATGTCTTCACAGATTCTCACAGTGCCACTACATTAAATGTTATTTTTTTACTTCAAAATAATACGGATATATTTTTTAGCTCCAGATAGAGTTTTTAAAAAAAAAATTCTGTCTAAAATGGCTGTTTAGATAGTAAAGGTTACCGACCTATGATCTAGATGAGCAGTGAAATAAATATAGGAAAATATATGATTTTCACTGGAAAAGAAATCTAAAATAAAGATGAAGATTTTATGACAAATGGTGATAAATCACTTAAGAAAGGTGTAAGACAAATCATTGGGGAACTGCCATAAAAGTAGTTGTGGGTCTGTAAGGGGTTAAACTGACCCAGACCCAGGCCCGTGGTATGGACTCAGGATGCGGTGGTTCTCCTGGTAGACACTGGATGCTGCTGTCCAAACCAAACACTGACGACTCTGTAAACGTCCTGAGTCCGTGAACGCATCAGGGCTGATTTCTCCTGTTTTCTCTCAGTTCGTCTCATTCACAAACTGCGGCAGCTCAGGTTTCTGCCAGAGACCTGTCTGTGGCTGCGCTGGTATTCCACGCTGAATGAGTCATGTCTGGTGGTTATTATGGGCTGGCGCTCCCCCCTCCCCCACACACCCCTTCTAGTGGCAGCACACAAAATTACATCTCTTTTTGAGCAGCGTCCAACCGGGCCGACTAGGATCAGGTTCTGGTTGGAGCAGCTGAGTTAAGGACACATTCCTGATCCGTGGAGTCACAGGATTGGACTCAATGAAGGATCCGGAACCGCAGCCCGGTCCATCATCTGTGCTTTTAACGCAGCCGCATTTTCAGTCAATCCAACACGTATCTGCAGAACCCCTCCGTCTCATGGAGCTGTTGTCTAAATGTGTCTGTTTTGACATTTTGACCTTTAGTCTTAGGTTTGAAAAACCTTTCACAGTGAAAACAGAGGAAAAGTAGAAGGTTCAAAGACCTCATGGAGAAGAAGGAACACTGTGGAAAACAGGTGAGATGGTGATCCCAGCTTTTCCACAGCCACAGGACGAACAGAGGGGACACAGGCTGGACTTTTAGGCTACCCATGTAGTCAACGTGTGCAACGTATTTCCTTTCATAGACAACACAAAGTACATAAGCGAGCCAGGCGACACATACAATACCATACTTTACTGGTGCACTAGGGGGAAGCTCTGAGTCCGGTACACCAGGTGCCTCAGGTACAAAGAACAAAAAAACATGGCATACACCCTTTTCCACTTTCAGATGTACAAAGAGTGAAATGACCGTGGACATGTGCGGTGGTCCACACCAACTCCATGTCTGGTGTTCACACGTTTGTAGTGCTTTAAAACCTTAAAACCTCACTTAGAGGAGAAACTAGGAAACAGTTCATAATATGGAAAAGGTCAGTAAAGAACAAAGCAGAGATACACAGAGGAACAATGAACACAGACACCACCAGAACCAGAACAAGCAGAACCAGACCCAGACCCTGGACCCATCACTGTATGTTCTTCCATCTGAACAGGATGTGATTCCATTTCCTCCTGTGACTTGGGTGAGCACGGACCCATTCCAGTAGGATGGGCATCATCAGCTGTTGGACCAGAGGAATTCCACGGTCTGTTATGAGGGGCCGTATGGGACATAATTCAGAATTAGCATTCACACATACATGTGAAAATGCACACACACATATGAAAATGGACACACGTGAAAACGCACAGAGATTTACCTAAACAGGAAGTGGTTAGTGCTAAACAAATGAGCGTGCTGCATATATACCATTCTTTATAAATACTGTTGTGCATATCACTGATGTTGATGTTCAGTCTGGAAAAGGAACGCATTCCTCTGTGGATTTTTTTTGGAATGTATGGCCAGATTTTGATCAGTAAAGTTGAGGGGAAAAAATGATCGTGGCACACATCATATTCGCAGTTATTGGTAGAGGCGCAGATGCTTACAGAGCTGCACAGCCCTATGTGAGGCAACTGAAAACACAGACAAAATGAACTTTATGGATTTCAAATGGGTTTATTCACACTAAAGTAAAAAAAAAACCCCAAATAGGCTAAAAAAAAAAACACTTTAAAAACTTTACAAAAGGGAAGCATAATCCAGGTGC
Organism: Ostorhinchus rueppellii; assembly: GCA_030068375.1. Lineage (NCBI taxonomy): Eukaryota > Metazoa > Chordata > Actinopteri > Kurtiformes > Apogonidae > Ostorhinchus > Ostorhinchus rueppellii. The sequence goes on along the minus strand of JAQQZY010000009.1, from coordinate 29,704,294 downwards.
TGTTGGTGTGAATCTGCCTCCTCATCTATGAACAACAACTATAAAGAACAAAACAAAACCGTGCTTTAATTGGACATGTTCTCCCTAGTGTGGAAAATAACGCTGTCGACTATAATTCAATTCAGTTCTGCCTTTCATTTTCCCACCCATCATTTTCTGCTGTTTGAACAACGGCCTTGTCCACAACCCAAAGCCTCTGCTGTGTCCTGGTTCAGTGGACTGGTAGTCTGGTTCACCAGTCCCCTAAAATCCAGTCCAGCTGGTCAAAATGTAGGTTCTTTTTGACTGTCCACTTTTGCTGACGGCTTTTGCTGTTCCTGTTTGTGTCTGTAAACCCCGCCCACTGATGACACAGGGGATAGCGTCACCAGTTCTTAGTCTGGCCCCAATTTAGTCCAGCTTGAAGTTGCTGCCTGCCCGGAACCTGTTTGGAACCACTTTGGAACTGGTTTGGCTGGTGCTTAAGCAGTGGAAATCCAAAGAACCAGTGCTAATTCAGGCACTGACTGAACCAGCCCTGGAACCAGTTTGGTGGAAAAGACGTACCAGTGCTCTCTGGCACTCTGGGCTTCATCTGAAGTCCAAGACCAATTGGAGTGTCTGTAGTGCGTCTGTTTCAGTGTGTGTCTGTTTCATTGTGCGTCTGTTTCAGTGTGTGTCTGTTTCAGTGTGTGTCTGTTTCATTGTGTGTCTGTTTCATTGTGCGTCTGTTTTATTGTGCGTCTGTTTCAGTATGTGTCTGTTTCATTGTGTGTCTGTTTCATTGTGCGTCTGTTTCAGTGTGCGTCTGTTTCAGTGTGTGTCTGTTTCATTGTGCGTCTGTTTCATTGTGCGTCTGTTTCATTGTGCGTCTGTTTTATTGTGCGTCTGTTTCATTGTGCGTCTGTTTCAGCGTGCGTCTGTTTCAGTGTGCGTCTGTTTCATTGTGCGTCTGTTTCAGTGTGCGTATGTTTCATTGTGCGTCTGTTTCATTGTGCGTCTGTTTCATTGTGCGTCTGTTTCATTGTGCGTCTGTTTCATTGTGCGTCTGTTTCAGTGTGCATCTGTTTCAGTGTGCGTCTGTTTCATTGTGCGTCTGTTTCATTGTGCGTCTGTTTCAGTGTGCGTCTGTTTCATTGTGCGTCTGTTTCAGTGTGCGTCTGTTTCATTGTGCGTCTGTTTCAGTGGTGTCTGATGTGAATAAAGACTGGTTGAAACTGAACATGTGTGTTCGGTCTTGTGGTGATGGTTCTACCATATGTTCCCAGTTTGGACTGAATGAAGAATGAAGGAACATGTCAGAGCTGGGCTACTGTCAAAAAACCTCCTCCTACAGTTTTACCACCTCCTATATCCTCTTCCTCTTATCTCCTCCTCCTCCTCCTATTCCCTCCTTCAACATTTACCACAGTAGCACTTGAGTTAAAGACGAAAAGTGAAAAAATAAACTACACAGTGAAACTTTCCGATGAATGTGGTTGTAAACAGACTCAGACAGAAGGAGCGTCATTAATGTTCCTCCTTTCAACCAGAAAAATAGCAAAGAGCGAATAAAAACTAACTGCACTTATTTTAGAGTCACCTGAGGAATGTATAGAACCGGGTCAGGAACCAGAACCAGGACCAGAACCAAACAACCTCAGATGATAGTTAAGACAATGTTAATAAACTAGTGCGGGTGAATTCAACCTGTTTGGTTGGTGGTGTTTGTCGCTGATGCGTCCACATTGACTTGACAGACGACAGACCTTCAGGAGTTTCTACCTTCACCGTCTTTAACCATTTATAGGACACTCACTGAAATACTCTGTTATTGGATGTCGTCATCAACCTCCTTGTTGGTTGCTGGGACAACAGTCTCCCTCCTCTGGCCATAAAACATCCCAGCAGCACCTGGTAAAAAGTAAACACATGCACTAAAACAACAGTTTAAGGTCATAATCACTCATATTCACTATTGACAGCTTCAACATGTTTATAGAATCTGAGTCACTGTATAATTAAAATAAATAAAAACCAACATGAGGCATAGAACTGGAGCCATGTTTTATGTTGGAGGAAATGACCAAAATGGTCACTTGCCCAACAAAGGGTTCAGAATCTGGCTTAGACCAGACCCGAATGTAAAGTGTCATCAGATAACATTTTTATGATGTGGTTTTATATAAATAAGATTGGATTTGGTTTGTACTTGCACTGAGAAACAGGATAATTAATACGTATTAACAAGGCTGACATTTATTTGATCACATCATATAACATTTAGATCGATCTTTATAAACAATTAAAACAGTTAAAATAGACTTAATATTTTTAAGGAAGGTTGTATTCATTCTCTGTATGTCAGCATGAGTTGAAATATTGTATTAAATCAGTTTTATTTTGGATTAGTTTACGGTTTCTAATGAAAATCCTGTGAAAGCTTCATTTCCCAACTTTTCTTTTCCCAGAAACATGTTTGTACTTTGTGTAAATTCTTGTTCTGTGGTTTTAAATCATATTTAAAACATCCACTCACATTCAAACTGTTCCAATTGAGAGTTCAGATAAAACCAGTGCGGTGGTCCAGTCCCACACCCCAGCCCCCTTGCTCCACCCCCCAGCCATCTGGCTCCACCCCTGTTTTCATGCACATGGAACATGTTGGGTCCAGGACTTTCCTCCAACCTAGGCCCCGCTAACCTGAACCCCAACCATGTAATTAGTCTGTTTGGAGTTAAAACCAGTCATTTTCTGGTGATTGACTGAACGAAGCGTGGAGTTGAAACACAAACACACACGTGCACACACATACACGTGCACACACATACACATGTACACACAAATGCACACACATGTACATGTGAACACACAAATGCACACATGCACATTCATGCACACATGCACACATGAACACATGAACACATGCACACCGGTCCAGCTGCAGTGTCTGTAATAATGAGGCCATCCTTTGACAGACTCATGTGGACTCATGTGGACTGGGTTATATCATGGCCCTGCTCTAAAATTGGACTGTTTGGACGCCTTCAGCTGCAGATGATGTCATCCAATAGAACTCGGACGGTCGAGACCAAAGCTGCTGATGACTGCAAATGTGCAAAGAGCCGCAGTTCGGGTCCAAACAGGAGGCTCTGGTGGTTCCGACTCATTTGGATTTGAGTCTGAACGAGTCACTTCATAAACACAAACTGTCCAGCACCTGTTTCTGGTTTTACACAGACCAAAGAACCTTGAAGAACCTGGGTCCAGGTCTAAAGTCAAAGGTGTGAGACTTTAATAATGAGTTCTCCTCCTTCTTCCTCTTCCTCCTTCTTTCTCTTCCTCCTCCTTCATCTTCTTCTTCCTCCTTCTTCATCTCCACCTTCCTGCCCCTCCTCTCCCTTTTCCCTTTTCTTCCTCCTCCTCCTTCCTCTTTCTCCTTCTCCTCATTCATTTCCTCCTCCTTCATCTCCCTCCTCTTCCTTCACCTCTACTTCCTTTTCCCTCTTCTTCCTGCTCCTCCTTCTTCCTCTTCCTCCGTCTTCCTCCTCCTCCCTCTTTCTCCTTCTCCTCATTCATTTCCTCCTCCTTCATCTCCCTCCTCTTCCTTCACCTCTACTTCCTTTTCCCTCTTCTTCCTGCTCCTCCTTCTTCCTCCTTCTTCCTCTTCCTCCGTCCTCTTCCTCCTCCATCTCCTCCTTCCTTCTCTTTCTTCTTCCTCCTCCTTCATTTCCTCCTTCCTCTTCCTCCATCTCCCCTTCCTCCTCCTCTTCCTCCTCTACCTCATCCTTCCTTTTCCTCCTCTTCCTCCTCCTTCATCTCCTCCTTCATCTTTCTCCTTCTCCATCTCCTCTTTACTCTTCCTCTGCCTTCTTCCTCTTCCATCTCCTTCATCTTCCTCCTCCTCACCCCCATTCCGTCTCCTCTTTCTTCCTCCTCTAGTTGCTGTCATTTGTTATTTGTTTCCCAGTGAATCTGTACCAATGTGAGCGTGACTGTTTGACCCTCGCCTTAAAACAGTCTCTGATTGGCTGGTCTGGTCCGTTTCCCTGGTGATAGCTTTATTAAAGGCTGCATGTGTGTGTGGGTGTGGTTTATAGGCCGTCTGCGGCGTTTGCCCAGGGACCGCCCCTTTCCAGCTGTTGCTTTACAAGACTGTAACATCAAACACACACTCATCAAACACATGCTCACAACTTCATCACATTTACTCTCCTGCTCCTCACTTTCCTCCGTCCCCCTAGGCTCCGCCCCCACACTAACACCTCCCTGTTATCAGCAGAACAAAAACAACACAGACAAAACTAGATGAAACTGACATAAAAGACACAAACAACATAAAAGACGAAAAAAAGCATGAGATTAAAAACAAACCCCAGCTGACTTTTATTAAAACAAAATAAAAAACATGTGCAATAAAGTGTGAGTTCTTATGAAACGACAAAAGCTACAGATCCAGGGCCGCATTCAGCCTCATATGAAAAAATAAATAAATAAATAAATAAATAAATAAATAAATCTATCTATCTATCTATCTATCTATCTATCTATCTATCTATCTATCTATCTATCTATCTA
>JAQQZY010000009.1:29652999-29676995 GCA_030068375.1 Ostorhinchus rueppellii | reverse complement strand
TGTTCCAATACTTTTGCTCACTTGAAAAGTGGGTGGTTTCAAAGAAAAGGCCATATTTCCTGGGTTGTTTAACACATGTTGATTTAAAAACCACCAAATAAAAGCTGGAATTGCGAACTTTTGTGTCATATTCATCATTTTATCTAAAACCCAAATGTCTTCAGTATGCAACAGAAATAAAGGAATTAAACTTGCTGTTCCAATACTTTTGGAGGTGACTTGTATGCATAAATTCAACCCGTTTGTTTGTTTGTTTGTTTAAGGTACAATGCTGTTGTAGTCTTCCAACTTCCTGCTTTATTTACAAAGCAAAACAACAGTGGGCCAAAGTGTTGTACAGAACACTAGAAACACAAAAGCATCAAACAAATAAAACAAGTTAAAATATAAAACTAGTGCTGTGTGTTTTGTGCACTCAGGGTCATTTATTTGCGTTTACAGTCATCTGCTTATTTACACTGAACACAAACATGACTCAAACCATTTTAAAACTCTGATGCCTGGGACTGTCGCTGATGGGAGAGCAGAGGTTTTCCTGCTCTTGTGTTGATTTATTAGCCTGCTCAGCCATCCGTCTTCCTCAATGACAAATCTGTCTGGAATTGAAATCAAATATGGAGGCGGGACTAACAGGCACAGAGTAAACCAATCACAGATAAGGCGGACATGATGCTTCTGTCAGACAAATTTAAGAGTACAGGGTGTAATCTGTAATTCAACCCTTATTTTGGAATCAAGTCGAGAACCAACGACACTTGTCAACACATTTGTGGATTTGGAACTGACTGAAATCATGTGACACATTATGAAACACCCGCCCTCCAGACGTATGATTGGTCTGTATAGAATAAATAGTGCAAATTTCACAGTGATTGGCCCAATTCCAGACTCTTTTCTTAGTATTGAATACAGTGAGAAAACCAAATGGCTGCTCCGGCTATTGATTTACATAGAACGCCAGAGGAAGGCATTATCAGAGCGTATCAATTGATAAACAATTCACATTTTCATGCACTGGCCCTGAGACTGGTCATAAAAACGTCTTCTAGAGGCTACAAAGCATTCTTCACACTAGAAAACTGAAGTATGTGTAAGTCGTTTTCTAGATTTGGCAGCCTATACAACAGGTATTTTCCCTTTGTATTATTATTTTTTTCATAAACAGTGAATGAATAAATAAATAAATAAATAAATAAATAAATAAATAAATAAATAAATAAATGTATCACAATAAATTTACCACAGGATTGTGTTGTGGATTATGAAGCCTGAGGTCAGTTCTATGGTTGCTCACAAATGTAATTTCTAAGTTGATCTTTGTCTTTTTAACCCAAAAGCTACTTTTGTGTCAATCCCCAAATGAATTCTGCTCTAGATTTAACCTTTAAGTGATTTATGTCCATTTATTGTAATATTACGCTCTATATTTTACCTTTTTCCCCAGTGAAAATCAGGCGTTTTCCTATTCCTAATTCACTGATCATCTAGATGTTTATTAAAGCTCAGGTTAAAGTTGAGAGTTATTATATTAACCCTGTGGGGCCGATGATCACGCCGGCGTCTTTAAAGCGCTGTGGAACACCCTATAATGTAATAATTTCCTGAAAATGTAATAACGCCTGAAAATGTAATAAAATTTGCACTTAACTCAATCAAAAATGTAATAAAACCCAATAATGTAATAAAAATGGGGAGAGAAAATGACACATTTTAAGATCCAAAGATGTCGAACCACAACGAAACGATTCTGCTTTTATCAAATAATGGAGTAAAACTATGGGACAGACTGAGTGTTGAACTAAAACAATGTCCAAACATCGAACAGTTTAAAAACAAATATAAACATATGATTTTTACAAAATACACAGAGGACAGGGTGTGAGGGGGTGGGGCATGGTGGTCTACTGATGGTGGGGCTTTATATAGAATATTACACAGAATATTACTTTATTATATTATATAATAATATTATATAATAATATTAGATAGAATATTACATGAAATATGACTTCCTTTGTTGATATTTGTTGATGATTGACTGGTTTTTTTTGTTGTTGTATTCTTCTGTTTTTTGTTTGTTTGTTTTTCTTATAAAAATTATAAGGTCATTCTATATTATCATAATTATCAAAAATTGCATCACATTATGTTATATTCGTTGTTATTGGCATTAAATTAGTTATAATAATAATAATGACTATTATTATTGATAATTAATATGATTATTATTATAAGATAATAACTGCTATTATTTTTATTTGTTAGAAACCATGAAGAATAGAGATTGGGGGTAGGAGTACATAAGTTCATACTTCTTCCTACTCCTTTTTGAGCATGTGTCACTTTATTTATTTATTTGCTAGTTGTATTATTACAACTTACATTGCTACATTGTACATAACACTGTTTACCCATCAACCTTTTCAGTATCACTATTGATATCTGGTTGGTGGGTCTTATTTTTTTTTTACTTTCTTTGTCTACATGCTCAAAATAAAATAGGAAATGAAACTTCACCAATTGCCAAAGCACAAAAATTACAAGGAAAAAAAAAAAAAGAACTATATGTTGCTAAGGCAGATAAACCTTTAAGATAAGTAAGAAGAGTTGTGTTTTGCATTAACCCTGTGGGGCTAATGATCACACCGACACCATAACAATAAAAAGAAAACTCTGTCACATGGAGCTGCCATCAACTTTACTCAAAAGTGTGGATTTGAAACTCTCATCCAGTTTTTATTTGGCGCCGACAAACCAAGGAAAACCGGAGATATGGTAAATGGACTGCACTTATATAGCACATTTTCATCGTGCCCTCGAAGCGCTTTACAAAACCTCACATTCACCCATTCACCAGTAGGCGGCTGCTGCCATGCAAGGTGCTGCCAGGCCTACTGGGTTTTAAGGTTCAGTGTCTTGCTCAAGGACACTTTGACACGTGGACAGCCAGAATCAGATTTGAACCATCATCCCTTAGGTCACTGGACAACCTGCTCTACCAACTGAGCCACAGCCGCCCCAATGATTCTGTAGTATATAGTATACCTCATATGATTGTTTTCATTTAATAGTTAATAATATGTTTATTCGAGCCTAAATGTGCACTTACACTGGTGGGATGGGATGGCAGGCGTTGTATTTCTGTCCATGTATTCACCATTTTACAAACTGGGAAAAGCTCTTACTACTCTATGCGAATTTGATGATTTTTGTGTATTTTTTGGCCCAATATGTTGATTAAGTAGGTTATAGTGAAATAATTATCTCTTCATATAGATGAAGTTGTGCTGAAAAAAAAAAAGATACCAAGCATGGACATGTTAAACATTTTTATATGGTATATAGAGACAAAATCAAAAGTATTAAAAAATAAATAAATAAATAAATAAAAAAAAAACAAAAACAGCCAAAATAGGTTCAGGACTTAAAGGGTTAGAAACAGAGAGAACTGTTTCAGAGAAAGAAAGGGATTATTTTTTTCTGTAAATGTATCAATAACTAAATGTTAAAACAAGTTTCTAGTTTGTTCTTTTTTAAAGAACATGATTTCAGTGCATTATTTGCTTATTTTCTTTACATCACTGATCATTTTGTCGGGTTTTGTTGTATTAATTTTTTTCCTTTTATTCACTGTCATTTGTCAAACTCCACATTGTAGAAGATGGCGGTGTTTCCATGGTAACTACAGAGCCTCTGTACGTCCAAATAGATCATATCTGATGACCATGAAAAGACCACAAACTGAATTTTAGACCAATTATTGACATGTATTGATAGGATTAGTGGATCAGTCGGTATCTAACAGTTTGTATCAGTAGATGCTTTTGGTCACTGGTGGATATTTGGGTCTTCATGGGTGAGTTAATATGCCATCCTCTTCCTCTCATGAGCCCACTGTGGTTTTCAGATATCCCTTAGGTATTGTCATCCTGGAAGAGACCCATCCCATCAGGCTTTTCCTGTAATTTGTCACCTGTGCCTAAGTACATACACTCTTTGTAAACCTGAGTCTGTGCATATTAGCAGAGGGATTTGGCTCTTACTTCATGAACAAGACATAAATATGACATGGTGACCTTTAGATAATCCAATAACAATGTGAAATCCTTTGTGAACATATTATCATTAATGTTGGACCAGATGGCCGTGGATGAGTGGGTTCAGTGTGTGCATGTGTGTTAGTGGTGTACTCCATGTGGTTGCAGGTCACCGGTCTGTGCTGTTGTTGTTGTTACTGTTTGGGTGGCCAGATTAGTCAGTCCTGCTTTCCAGGATGTGGAGCCATACAGCTTAGACTAAATAAAAAAAGGCCATTCAAGTTTATACATGTGTTGTTGAGTCAGAAAGAGAATGTGATTCAAAGACCTGCAAGTTTTGTGAATAATACTCATATATTTGAAGCCGTAAACACTCAGTGCTGCTTATGTGGTAGTTTCCAAATGAATTTTCTCTCAATTTAAACGTTCTGAAGTCATTTATCAGCTTTTATTATAGGATTATCTTTTGTATTTTGTGTTTTTCTCAATGAAATTTAAGCATTTTCCTGTATTTAATTAACTGATCATGTAAATCACAGGTGTCAAACATGTGGCTCAGGGGCCAAATCTGGCCCACCAAAGGGTTCAATCTGGCCCCTGGGATGAATTAGTGAAATGCAAAAATTACAATGAAGATAAAAAACAATCCAGGATTTTAAAATCGTTTTAGGTCGAATGAATGAATGAATGAATGAATGAATGAATAGTTTATTTTGGTTTGTACTTTAATAACTCCGCACAGTACAACAACCATTATAAACACAATAAATAAATTAATAAATAAATAAAAAAGGAATAGACCAGAACCAAAAGTTTATTTTTTGCCTCTCCTTTTCACCCGACACACCAATTACATCAAACTAAACGTGTTCATTATCAAGGATTTGCATGATAAAAAAAAAAAAAAAGGATCAGGAACAACAAAAACACATCTACAGTCTGCACTGAATGTTCCTGAATGATCTGATATTCAAAACATTTCTTAAACTTTGTCAGAGAAGTCAGTGACTTAAATTCATCATCAAGTCCATCCCATAATTTCACACCCACAACCCAAATACATCTGAAGACCTCTTAAATGATAATTACTCTCTCTCAATTTAAAGAACTCTTGAATGCCATTTGGAAGAATGTTATTTTTCACTTTATAGATCATCTGTAATATTTTAATATTTACAATATCCAGCATTTTCAAGGCATTAAGTTGCATAAATAAATTATTGCTTCACAACATCCTACTTTATTAATTAAAAGTTTTTGCTCTGGCAAAAGGTGGTTTTGAAGACATAGCGAAATTGGTATATCATGCAAAGCTGCAACGGAAAGACTTTTTCATGCAACGAGAGTGACTTGGGAAAAAAAAAAACCCAGATGTTAATGTACGATACAACAGGCGAAGAAGGAGAGTTTTAAAAGAATGTGTGGATGCAGCAGGAAACCGAATATTTTTTTACTTAGTACACGACAGAGGGATAACATATAATAACTAGAAAAGCACTCAGAGAGCACAGACCTCCACCAAGGTAGTGTTTGTGCGTTTTTTGTTTTTTTTTACGGTAGTGTTTGTACTTTCCTCCACTAGATGGCGCTGAATGACCTCATATGAGGCTCTGTGCCGCCATGCCCTATCTTGCAATGATAAAGAATCTTTTAAAAAATTCCTGGATCCAGATCACCTCCAAAATGTAATAATCTTTTCCATGACCCAGAACAAACATATTCTGACATTTTCATCAAAATCTGTCCATAACTTTTTGAGTTATGTTGTTAACAAACAAACAAACAAACAAACAAACAAACAAACAAACAAACAAACAAACAAACCCTGGCAAAAACATTACCTCATTTGTGGTTGCAATAATGAATATATCTGTAAATCAACACAATATTTCATCTCAAGATAATAAATAAACAAATCTTCGCATTTGTGATTTAGTAGAAAAACCAACAATACGCACTTCTGTTTTTGTTTTTTTTTTCTCCAGTGGAAAATCCGCTTCAGAAGATGATGATCTGAACGTCCAAATGGTTCATATCTGACAGCCATGAAAACATGAAGAACTGTATTTTACACTCAACTCTCAAGGTCAACGGATCACAGACTCAGATGAAAGTCTATATATGACCTCCTATTGACCTGTAACCATTTCCATGTTATAAACTATCAAATGTACACACACACACACACACACACACACACACACACACACACACACACACACACACACACACACACACACAGGTGGTCCACAGTAGGAGGTGAAGGCTCTGAGCTGAGGATGAAAGAAAACACTAAAACCACAACCAGAGAAAGACAGGTGGTACACATAAGCATGCATAAGTACACACATGTAGTATGTAGTACAACCACATATGTATTAAAGTCATTGTTTATGTGAATCAGTGAAATTCAGTCTCGTCACCTGATGATAATGATGTTCAACTGACTTTAATCTGAGGATGATACAGCCAACAGGGGTTACCAGAGTAACAGGGTTACCAGGTAAAAGGGATACTAGGGTAACAGGGTTACCAGGGTTACGGGGTTACCAGGGTAACCGGGTTACCAGGGTAATGGGATTACTAGGTAATAGGGTTTCTAAGTGAACAAGTGCAAAAATGCAAACTTACAGGAACCATAAATGAATGTTCATTCATATAATGTTGATGCGGCTAACGGCTGTGCTGTTGCCATGGTTATACATGTGCAAAGTGGACCCAGGTCCATATGTTTCAGTTTCAGAGGAGTCAAAGGACCAATACACATGTTGATCCATAATAGAGCTGAAGAAGAACGGCACCGAAAACTGGAATGTACACATGTTTGAAGACAAGTCAGTGTGAAGAGAACTCCTAACCCTACTAAGCCTAACTCTACTGACCTTACTAACCCTACTAACTCTACTAACCCTCACCCTACTAACCCTAACTCTACTAACCTTACTAACCCTACTAACTCTACTAACCCTCACCCTACTAAGCCTAACTCTACTAACCTTACTAACCCTACTAACTCTACTAACCCTCACCCTACTAATCCTAACTCTACTAACCTTACTAACCCTACTAACTCCACTAACCCTAACCTGACTAACCCTAACCCTACAAACTCTACTAACCCTAACTCTAGTAACCCTACTTACCCTAATAACCATAACCTTAGTAACTCTACTAACCCTAACCCTAGTAACACTTGTAACCCTGCTTACCCTAACCCTAACAACTCTACTATCCTTCATCCTACTAACCCTACTAATTCTATCACTGCTAACCCTACTAACCCTAACCCTACTAACTCTATTAACCCTAACTCTACCACCCCTAACCCTACTAACCCTACTAGCCCTACTAACCCTAAACGTAGTAACCCTACAAACCCTAATCCTACTAAGCCTAATAACTCTACTAACCCTAACCCTAGTAACACTACTAACCTTAACCTTGGTAACCCTACTAACCCTGATCCCACTAACTCTACTAACCCTAGTAACCCTACTAACCCTAACCCTACTAATTCTATTTACTCTACTAACCCTAACTCTAGTAACCTAACTAACCAGAGGCAATTTCTCTAAGACTGCAAGGGAAGCTCAACTTCCCCTAAAATGTCTAAAATGAAATGGTCAGATACGGTTGTGTTAACATTTCATTGACTACAACAGTGTTAGAATACGTTCATCTGTAAGACGAGTTTGTTCAGAATCATATACTTATCACAAAACGACTGAGTCTCTGTTGTTAACTTCTTATATATTCCCATAGCGCCATTTTTGTTGTCACTGCATTTGCCCATAGAACTTGTTCTTCACGTGATTTAATGGTGGGTGGCACTCAGCAGCTAGGGCATTTGCACCCTCTAGTGTCTAGTGCCCATAGAAGCTGAGGGTCCATGGACTTCAATGGGACAGTTATTTAATTGCCTCCAAACATGACAGTCATTGGATAAATACCATGATTTTATCTCCCCCCCTCCAGACGCCCAGTGTCTCTGGGGGTGAATGGAGCTGTGGGCGGACTTCGGCTGGCCTGGACACTGAGATTCCACATGATGATTAGAGGATCAATCAAAAGGCTGAATCCTGTTTTGATTGACAGATATTTTCAGATATACACTGTCACGTAGTTGCTCAGCCTTTCAGTCCCATCGCGGATTTTGCGAGCTAAGTCAGAGCTAAGACAAACTGCGATCCATTTGTTGGCATTTTCTCTGCAAAATGACATGCATTTCTTACACTGTAAATAAAACATACATCATATTTTCTTGTTTCAGTTTAACATAATTTCAACAACTCCTTGTTTGAGTTTAACATAATTTCGTTTGATGGTTCAACTGGTTATATTGTTGACTCGGTCAGAGTGAACTAGCTATCATCACAGGGTCACAGACCACTTTCTTGAAAAGTAACGGAGGGGAGAATTTACATATAACTAAATGGACAAATTTTATGATGTAAGCTGACAATGAGCTTCCCCTCTTTGAAAGACCAGCAGCCACCACTGCGACTAACCCTACTGACCCTAACCCTACTAACTCTACTAACCTTAACTCTACTAACCCTACTAACTCTACTAACCCTAACCATACTAACCCTACTAACCCTACTAACCCTACTAACTCTACTAACCCTAACCATACTAACCCTACTAACTCTACTAACCCTAACCGCCCATTATGATTCATTAGGGTTCATTTGTCTTATTTTTTTTCAATCCCTGTTCAACTGTTTAGCTGTTTAACTGTTTTTCTGTTTAACTGTGTAACTGTTTTACTGTTTTACTGTCGTACTGTTTAGCTATTTAACTGAAGGCTGTTTTGATGGTTTTGTTACTGTTGTCTCTTATCTTAGTTCACAGATGAACATGTACCATCTAAGTCCATATGGAATCAGGTCCAAACGTGATCTGGTCCAAGGGTCTGTGGTGATGTTGGGAGGATGATCTGGAGGACATATAGCGGCCGGTTCTGACCTGTTTCATTGTTTTACTGGTTCTGTGAATACAGAAGCTTTGGAGGTTTTATGAGCAGCGCCGTCAGATCCAAGTCCCAACATGTGCTACCGTCCCTCAACTGACAACCAGAAGCACAAAACTCAGAAGCACAAAACTCAAGGACAAGCAGCAGAGGACGAGTCTGGGCTCCAGCGTTCATACGCTGCTGTTCAGAACCAGAACCATAAAGGACTGGGACTGCTTGGGGGTTGGCCTCTTGGCTCAGGCCCAGGAGTGGGTGGGGGTTTGGGGCTGTTTGGGGTGGGAGGGTTTGGGGCTGTTCAGGGTGGGGGTGGGGGGCGGGGGGGTTGAGGCTGCTGGGGGGTTTGGGGCTGATCGGGGTGGGGGGGGGCTGCTGGGGGGTGTAAGCCAAGCCTCCAGTCAGTAGCTGTTTGCCAGAGTGCTGCTTGGCTTCGTCAGGTCCCTGTGCTCCGTCCTCTCCAATAAGACCCTGCTTTAATGCTGGAAAATTCCCTCCAACCTGTCAATCACAGCCTTTAATAAAAACAAAGTATAACATTGCGGTCTCGCTCGCTCTCCGTTCCCCCTGGAGAATTCAAATGCGAGGTTTTGTCTGCGGAACTGTGAAAATCTCCTCTGCTTTTATTAGCAAAGCCCCGGTTCGACCGAAACTCTGGAAAAATGTGTCCAGTGAACGCCGAGCGTCTCCCATCTGGACCGCATTAAACCAACCACCTGGATCAGAACCAAGCCTGAAATGAAACTGGGCTATTACAGAAAATAAGTGGCCGTGCCTCCACACACATCCACATCCACCGGCCCCACTCCCACTCTGTCCACTTGGACTCGGTGCTTGATCACGTTTCCTTCCGTAAAACTAGTCTGGACCTGATGAGAGTGACTGACGACTCCTTCTGGTTGGTTAACTGGTTAATGCGTTAACTGACACGTTAGTTTAATTGGGTATTGACATGTGGCCTTCAAAGGCTGGCTGAATGACAGACAGACCGATGGACTAATAACATGAATGACACTCAGCCACTCTAGATTCATCTACTATAACCATGACGACAATCAGAGTTTAAAACACAGATGTCAAACCTATGGTCCGTGAGCAGAAATGCAATTGTACAATCATATATATATATATATATAATGTAAATACCATGACTCAGAAAACAAATAAAACACACAGGTTTATGTGTCAACACTAATAATAAATAGTTTTGTACAAACAGGTGTTGATTGATAAATGTGATAAATGTTGATTGACAAGTGTTAACTGACAGGTGGTCCATCTTAATCATGTCTCGGTGCAGCTGCTGCCGACCGGATCTGCAGACAGGACTGGACTGGAGTTGGGTTTGGAGCTACAGAGGACATCCAGGTGTCCTGGTGCCAGCTGGTCCACATCCAACCCTCCTCTGAGCTCCTTAAATCACGGAGCTAAAGTGTTAGTAGAAGCAGAACAAAATGAAATGAAAATAAACACGGCAGGGCAGCGTTTACAGCCCAGAACCCGGTACCGCTCCCCTCGGTGGAAAACACACCGTAAATTACACAAGATCATTTTGTGGAATTTCGGAAAAAATAGTTCCGCGCTCCAACGAAAAACTGAGCGGTTGATTTATTGAGGCATTAATTGTGTGGATGTGGATGTGAGCGGCGGGTTGTATGTCGGCTGGCGTCCTTGTGTGGGTCCATTTGTTTATATGGAGATGGTTCTGGCAGTGATGTGTTCCTGTGCATGTGAGAGGGCGGGAGGAACGCCGATGTGGTTTTCCACCATGTGATCCTGGACATTTGTGTCTCTGTGGGCAACTGGATCATAACAACAATATGTTCCATATGAGTCCACAGCATCAGCGTCTGCCATAGATCTGTACGATATAGACCAGATGACTGATGGCAGTCTGGAGCCAAAGGATGGACACGAACACATGAGATATACACAGATATGGGAAACACGGGGTTAAATAAATACCACCTTAAATTATGCAAAAAAAAAAAATAAAAAAAAATCATCAAATACATTCTTAAAATGTACAAAATTACACAGTATGCAGCAACAGTGAAACAAAGTAAGACAGACAGACAGACACACTCACATAACCAAGACCTACAGGGTCTCCATTAAGGTTGGGAAAAGACTACGGTTCTTCAGTATAAATCTTAATAATTACATTGCATAATTTTTTTAAATCACGTTTGCACATATTCTATTTGTTAAACCAAATTCTGGTTTTATCAGTAGAAATAAACCCAGTATTATTGAATCTGCTTAGTGTTAGCCTAGCGCTGTAAGATTAGCATGCTGTTAACCTAGTGTTGCTAGTCTGGTGCTGTTAGCTTAGCATGCTGTTAACCTAGCATTGTTTGCCTGAAGCTGTTAGCTTAGTGTGCTGTTAGCCTAGCACTGGTAGCTTTGCGTTGTTAGCCTAGCGGTGTTAGCTTAGTGTGGTGTTAGCCTTGCACTGTTAGCTTGGCGTGCTGTTAACCTATCGCTATTAGCTTAGCATGCTGTTAGCTTAGTGGTGTTAACATATCGCTGTTAGCTTGGCACTGCAGAGTTTGCGTCATTGGTCTGTTTGATTCCACTCTCCCTGACATACTGTGGTCTCAGACTGTGACACTGATGTATGTATTTGTTCTTGCAGTTATGTTCTATGTTCTTTTGGTTGCATGGCTACTGGGGGAACTGGACTGGGTCTACCTCAGTACTGGTTTAGAAGACCAGGGCCCTGAATCCACCACAGTATTATTCAGTATAAAAGCAAAAAGCCTCAGAAATAGTCAAAGTACTATTGAATAAATACAAATAGTACCAGGTCAGTACTGCATGTAGGATTGGAACCTGCAGCAGGTCATGCCTACTGATGTCAGGCTGAATGTGAGTCCATGAACATAGCCTCTGGATTTTATGACCACCTGAAAACTAGAGCAGACAAAGGTGAAGCCCAGTCTAAAACCTACAGCATCAGAAATGTCCAAACAGGCTGTTGTTGGGAAAAGCAGGTCAGAGGTTCTGCTCCATAGAGGTGCTTATGTCCAGACTCATGGCCTGGTCAGCAAATCCCAATCAGAGTATGGAAGTGGACTACTGTGGGCTCCACCTGGTCTGAAGTGGACTACTGTGGGTTCCACCTGGTCTGAGGTGGACTACTGTGGGTAGTCGGAAACAAAGCCAATGCATGAATTATGGGATGGTTTATTTTGCGGTTGGTCATGGGGTTCTGATCCATTTTCAGTCACAGGATCATGGACTCAGTATGTGAACCCTCTGGGTCTGTGGAGGACCCTGAACCAGGACCAGACAGGATAAGCCCAGACCAGACTCAGTGAGAACAGGACCTGAAGCGTCATTCAGACACTGACAGTCCAACCCTTCACAATCAAACAAGAACAGATGGTCCCAGGAGATGATCAGAATCTGGTCCAATCTGGACCTCAGGGCCAGGACATGCCTGGTGGAGCAGTTCACAGTGCCAGTTTGAGCTGGATTTGAGGTGGTCGAAGCCACAGCCCTGGACACCAGTGGACAATGACCTCTGACAGATATACCTCTGACAGATTGGTCTCTGACCTCTGACAGACTGACCTCTGAACGAATGACCTGAGACAGACTGACCTCTGACAGAATGACCTCTGAAAGATTGACTTATAACCTTTGACAGATTCACTTCTGACAAATTGACCTCTCACAGAATCACCTCTGACCTCTGACAGACTGACCTTTGACAGATTTACCTCTGACAGACTGACTTCTGATAGATTGACCTCTGACAGATTGACCTCTGACCTCTCATCGTCCTCAAATTATTACTGATGAAACACTTCTGAAGGTGTTTTTCTTTGGTTTTCTCATTAAACTCCATCCACAGGCCTATTTAAACAGTTGAACATTTATGATAATTATTTTCTTTGAGCTTTATTTTAACCCTGTCTTCAATATTTTGTTTTGCTCATGTCGAACTCAGGACTCCACCCATGTCTACAATAGACGATGCAGAGGCTATTTCCACTAAGTCCTTTCCTTCTTCAATTTGAGCACATGTTGAAGACCCTGAAGGAAGCACCAAATAATGGATCATTCCCTTTGATTGGATGACTTTACATGTTAAAGCTCAGAAGGAATGAGATGGTTGTTCATTCTGTCCCAGTTTGGTCTGTTTCCAGTTTCTGAGCTTTTCTCCGCATTAATGTCAGAACCTGTTTCAGATCCACCTACGGGATAGACAATCATCACATTTATTCCAGTCAGTTTTATTATTATTTATATTATATTTCTCATGTGATGGGACTGGTCTAAGTGGAGGAGGCGAAAACCTTCAGGACTCCATTTCCCAGAAGGCCTTTGACTCATATGTTGAAGTAGATCCAGTGGACCAATCCTCCTCCTGGACCTAGGCTTTGATTGACAGCTGATGTCCCTCCTCCTCTTCCTCCTCTTCATCATCCCGGTCCAGACTTTTTTCTGGTTTCAATGAAACCGAGTCATCAAACGTCTGACAGCAGATGTGCAGCGAAGGCATCACAGGTCCAATAACTGGAGGAATGTGCTTCTGCCACTTGTCAGTGAACGCACCATAAAGCCCCGTCCTCCTCCCTGGACAATGAGGCTCGTTGTGAGAGGAAAGATGTGCGGATGAAGCTGCCAATGCAAACACAAGCTGTTGAAGCAGACGGGGCCGTCAACCATCAGTCAAACACAAACCTCTGTTTAGTTACCAAAACCAACCAGCCCATTTTCATCTGCATCACTTAGACGCTGTGCATTACACGGCATTCCTTCTGTCCTGCGATGTCCACGGCCATGCTCAAACACACACGTTTAAATCAAAGAAGAAAACATAAATGCACATTAACTGGATCCAAACCCTAATATATATATATATATATATATATATATATATATAACTCATATACACACACACACACATATATATATATATCTGTGTGTGTCTGTGTCTGTGTGTCGGTGTGTGTGTGTGTGTCTGTGTCAAAGTCAGCTGATCAGACCAATATTTTGGCACATTAGTCATTTTTAATCCAATAGCCTTACAATCCTGTATCTATGTCCAGAACACTTTAGCACTGACTGCTGGACAAATGTGGTACAACATGTATGAATACACAACAGCATAAAAATGAGCACATGTAGAACCTGTGACATGGTTCAACACTAGTTTATTTGTAAAACAATAAAGGGAACAGACTGTCAAATTCATGTGATGAATAAATCTGTCTGACATTGGATTTAAGTGAAATGACAACAAAAAAGGAAGAATGTTGCATCATAGATATGCAAAAATAGAACAAAACCTTGGAATTAATAAACATAAAAACAATGAAAAGTCTGAAACAAAAGTCCTCAGAGGAATTAAATGAACCTTCAGTCATTTCACACATGTTTCCATTTGGTTTGATAGGAGTTGACTAGTGCTGTTTTACATCTAATAACATAAGTCACAGATGCAAATGTACTACTACTACTTGTAGTACTACTAGTACTAGTAGTACTACTATTTTTTATTTCTAGCAACTCTCCTGTCTTTGATGAAGAACCATGGACTAAACACAAGACTTTAATGTCTCTGAACTTCTATAATCAATATAAAGATAAAATGAATGATTTATTCTTGATTTGCACATTATTTTTGATTTGTCATCACTGCACACAGAACAACAACCACAATAAATACAAAAATAAAAAAAAGAATGTGCTAGAAGCAAAAACTTATTTGTTGCCCATCCTTCCATGTTATTGGTCAGTTTATGATCCTTAAAATCAAAACTAGAAGTAAAAACAACCCATTTAAAGGACTGAAACTCATAAACATCAGGGGTGTTCAATCACAGATCTGATACGATTGGGTCACAGTGAAACGTGATTTGAGATAAAGCTCATTAGCCACAGGTGAGCTAATGAGCGAACCTCATGTTGTGCTTTCCTTTCAAGGAGGGCTGGACTACTCCCACAGACTTGGTATTTCTCCACCAGTGTCTGTGTCACTCAGGGTTAAATAGGAGATTTCTGCTGATGCCTAGGTTCAAGTCACAGTGAACATGTAAAGGAGAAAAATAAAGGTAGTGAAGGCCA
Organism: Ostorhinchus rueppellii; assembly: GCA_030068375.1. NCBI lineage: Eukaryota > Metazoa > Chordata > Actinopteri > Kurtiformes > Apogonidae > Ostorhinchus > Ostorhinchus rueppellii. Next base: position 29,661,908 of record JAQQZY010000009.1, on the reverse strand, counting down.
ATGACGGGCTAATTCTAGCCTGTTGTTCAGATTATGTCTGAGGTTTTCAGGCGATAAACTGACACAAGTGGAAAGAGTTGGAAGGAAGCAGACGGATGCATATGGGACACGGGCAGCGTTTGGGGGTTTTCAGACCTAAATATACTGTTCAGTGGTGACAGCTGCTGCCAGCGCGTTGTCATGGAAACACAGTGAATAATGTCGACAGGATGTTTTTACCGACAGTAAATGTGGTCGACGCAGTGCTTTTACTGCGACTAAACGGGAACAACCATCAACTTGGACGTCGTTTCACTGAGTCTGCTGGTCTCCATGGAGTCACCGTTTCAGTTTCAGCCAAAGTCGGACAAACCACAAACTGCTGTGGGTCACACACCTGAGGGTTGACGACCACTAAGGATCATAAACCAACCAACGAGAGGGAAGGATCATAAACCAACCAATGACAAGGAAGGATTATAAACCAACCAATGAGAGAGAAGGATCATAAACCAACCAGTGACAAGGAAGGATCATAAACCAATGAGAGAGAAGGATCATAAACCAATGAGAGGGAAGGATCATAAACCAACCAATGAGAGAGAAGGATCATAAACCAACCAGTGACAAGGAAGGATCATAAACCAATGAGAGAGAAGGATCATAAACCAATGAGAGGGAAGGATCATAAACCAACCAATGAGAGAGAAGGATCATAAACCAACCAGTGACAAGGAAGGATCATAAACCAATGAGAGGGAAGGATCATTAACCAACCAGTGACAAGGAAGGATCATAATCCAACCAATGAGAGGGAAGGATCATAATCCAACTAACGAGAGAGAAGGGTCATAATCCAACCAATGAGAGGGAAGGATCATAATCCAACTAACGAGAGGGAAGTATCATAATCCAACTAATGAGAGGGAAGGATCATAAACCAACGAATGACAAGGAAGGATTATAAACCAACCAATGAGAGAGAAGGATCATAAACCAACCAGTGACAAGGAAGGATCATAATCCAATGAGAGAGAAGAATCATAAACCAACCAATGAGAGGGAAGGATCATAAACCAACCAATGACAAGGAAGGATTATAAACCAACCAATGAGAGAGAAGGATCATAAACCAACCAGTGACAAGTTGTTCTACATCTGGTTCTTTGGTTCGGTGTCAGGTTTTGTGTCCGGTTCTTCACTTCTGTTTTACATTGTTCTGTGTCTGGTTCTTTGGTTCTGTTTCAGGTTGTTCTGTGTCTGGTTCTTGGGTTCTGTTTCAGGTGGTTCTGTGTCTGGTTCTTGGGTTCTGTTTCAGGTTTTGTGTCTGGTTCTATGGTTCTATTTCAGGTTGTTCCGTGTCTGGTTCTTTGGTTCGGTTTCAGTCCTGGACCTCGTTATGCTGCTTAAATGACTCCACCTGCCACAGCCAATCAGAAGCGCCACTGTTTCAAACGCTGGATAATTGGAAGCTGGTGTTGCAGGTGGAGGCCACGCCCGCCGGGTATGATGCTCCACAGTGGCGGTGGCGATCCATCTGGTTTGGGTTAGTGTCGGTGTGTGTGATTGGATGTGACGGTTGTTTCCACTCAGACTCAGACTAACCCAAACCCTGGCTCCTCCTCCTTCTACAGTTCCTCCTCAGCTTCTTCTGTCACATTTGAAGCCATGTTGTTATTTTTGAGTTATCACCAATTACTCTCATCTGCGTCCATCCACAAACGTCCACGCTACATTTAACAGTGAAGTCTGAAGTCTTAAACCGACTGAAACAGCGTCTCTGAGGTCAGATTCAGGCTGAAATATGAAGTCGGAGCAGATTTACTGATGGAAACCACTGGTACTAAAAATACTTCTGCCAGTCTGAGCACCAGGACCCATCGCACACTCATTACCACAACCTGAGGTTGGAAAGGGGGGGTGAAGGCAGGGGATGGGGGGGGGGGGGGGTGGATGTGGTTGTCCAGCTTCCAACATGTGTGTACGTGTGTTTATGTGTGAGTGTATTGAAAGAGTCAGAGATGTGGTAAAAGAATGAGAAGAATATGAAGAGAATGAAGAAGTCTGAGGAAGAGTAGGGGGGAGGAGCCTGGGGGGGGGAGATGAGGGAGGAGCCTTAGGAGGGAGAAGTGGAGGAGGAGTCTAAGGAGGAGGAAGAGGAGATGGAGGGTGGAGGTGGACATGGAGGAGGAGGAGGAGGAGGGGTGGTGGACATGAAGGTGGACATGGAGGTAGAAGTGGACATGTATGTGGAGGTGGAGAAGAAGGGGAGGTGGACATGGAGGTAGAGGAGGAGGGAGGAGTCTGAGGAGGAGGAGGGGGTGGACGTGGAGGTAGAGGTAGAGGTGGGTGTGCACATGGAGGTGGGTGTGGTCACAGACAGTTGTTACATCAGCAGAATGTGATATTTAATCTGGACTGAAATGAATCACATGAAAACGGACAATGTCAAATCACATCATATGAAGAAATATCCCTGATCAAAGATCGGCTCTGATGGGATGGAACCACTTTTATGCTCCTCCTCATCTTCTTCCTCCTCTGGTTTCTGATTTATTTTTTCTATTTATGTCCATTCTTCTGTTCTCTTTTCCTTCCAGTATCATCAATCCTTCACCTCAACTTCAACCTGGACCTGGTTCAGCAGTAAAAATACACACAGAATATACACATAATACACACAGAGTACACATGGAATACATGCAGAGTACACATATAATACACACAGAGTACACACATAATACGCAGCATACACACATAATACAGAGTACACACATAACGCACACATAATACACAGAGTACACACATGATACACACGATACACATAGAGTACACACATGATACACATGATACACATAGAGTACAAACATAATACACAAAGTACAAATAGAGTACACACACAGAGTACCTGGTCTACAATTGGTCCAGATCTGGACCAGATCTTAGGTTCTTCTCATTGATGGTGAGGGCTGGTGTCCTCAGTGTTTGATTGGTTGGTTTAGAGGTGGATCCAGCGTGTAATTTGTCGTCAGATTTGATGGATGGGTGAGTTCAGTCAAAGACATGTTTGAAACATTGTCTTGGTCTGTGAAGTGTTTGGTTGTTGAACACGCTGTAGATCAGCCATGTTTATCAGAAAATGGATGACGGTGCTGAGAGCCTCCGCCACAGCAAAGACCTCTGGGAAAACAAGGGCATGTTGAATGGGACTGATGGATGTGTGTCCTTCAAACTATAAACTGGTCTCAGGTCTGTTTCCTCTGTCTGTTCCAAAGACCATGATTCAGTTGAACATTATGACTGACACAGGATGTGGGTGGGGCCAGGAGTTCATCATCGCTGTTACTGAATCGTACTTCCTGTGAGAGGTGGGGCCTAACCCATCTGCTGACATAGCCCTTTAAGAGGAGAGGAGGTCACCGACATCCAATAATGTCAAAGAGTCTTAAAGTGTCTCTCATCCAGTGACCCTACACCTCCATCTGTCCACGTCTGTCACTGGATTCTGGTTCTAAATGTAGATGGATGTTGGACCTTCAGAACCAATTGAAAAACTCATGGGTAAATGTTATAACATTTTATGGGCCATATAGAGGTCAAAGCCCACAGAGACATGGAGATGAGATAAACACATGACATCGGAACCAGGAGACAAGAGACAGACAGATGAAGATGTAACAAGGACAAAGACAGAATGAGGACGAAGATGAGGATGAGGACAAAGATAGAATAAGGAATGATGTATTATGGGACTTCCTGAATCACTTTGTGTTTGTTTACCTTAATGATATTTTGATCTTTTCCAAGGACATAGAGACCTACAAGTGGCATGTCACCCAGGTTTTAGAATGTTTACTCAAGAACCAACTGTTTGTAAAGGCAGAAAAATGTCAGTTTCATGCTACCCCTGGGATGTTTCTGGGTTATGAGATGTCCCCAGGAAAGATGGAAATGGATCCTGAGAAGGTGAAGGCAGTAAGAGATTGGTCCGTCCCAGATTCTTCAGTCCAATCCAATCTGCTTTATTTATATAGCACATTTAAACAACAAGAGTGTTTCCAAAGTTCTGCACATCATAAAAACAATAACGCCATTAAAACAAAAACTATAAACAATACATAAGAACATGAAACTATTTATCCTAACACTTTTTAGGATTTGCCAACTTCTACCAGAAATTCATTAAAAATTTTAGCTCTGTAGCAGCTCCCTTACATTTGTTAACCTCAATGAACTCCCCTTTTGTCTGCAAGCCAAAGAAACTTTCAAACGCCTTAAATTGCCTTTACCTCTGTTCCAATTCTCACCATCCCTAACCCTGAGCTTCAGTGTGTTGTGGAGTTGGACACCTCCAATGAGGGAATTGGAGGAGTTCTATCTCAACGTTCACCTCACAATAACAGGCTTCATCCAAGCACATTTCTCTCATGCAAACTAACAGTAGCTGAAAGAAATTATTATATAGGGAACAAAGAATTGCAGGCAGTTAAAGTGGCCCTGAAGGAGTGGCGGCACTGGCTAGAGGGGGCTCAGCTCCTATTCATAGTGTGGACAGATCACAAAAACTTGGAGTACATTCGCAAAGCTAAATGTCTCAATTACAGACAGGCCCATTGGTCATTGTTTTTCAGCTGTTTTAATTTTCCCTTGTCTTACAGACCCAGATCCAACAACAGGAAGCAAGATTCCCTTTCTCATTTATATGAGCCAGTGCCAATGGCCAAATACCCTGAACCAATCCTTCCACCTTCCCATGTGGTCAGAGCAGTCAGTTGGCCTACAGAAGACCAGGTCACGTGGGAAGCTTGTGTGAGTCCAGCACCGAGCAACTGTCCACCGAAAACCACTTGATTCTTCCTTCCATACTAAGGTCACAGGTGATTCACTGGGCTCACACTTCCTTGCTGACTTGTCATCTGAGGTCCTGCAAAACTTTGTTTATGGTTTGCCAGAGGTTCTGGCGGCCCTCCCTTGAACAAGACGTCAAGAACTACGTGGCTGCTTGTACTATCTGTGCCCGTAATCAGACCTCCTGCAGGCTGCAACAAGATTTGTTCCAGCCTTTGCCTGTCTTTATTTGACCCTGGCCCAACATCTCCCTAGATTTTGTCACAGGTCTCCCATCCTCTACTAATGGGCAATCCCAATGTCCTAACAATTGTGGACAGATTCTCCAAAATGGTTGATTTTGTAGCCTTGCTTATATTGCCATCAGCCAAAGAAACAGCCATGGTTCTACCTACAGAGGTAGTCAGACTCCATGGTATCCCAAAGGATATTGTGTTGGTCAGGGGTTCTCAGTTTTCCTCTAAATTTTGGAAGGATATCTGTTCCCTCTTAGGAGCCACATCAGAGTAACTAACATCATTAACACTAACATCAGAGTACCATCCACAATCAAATGAGCAGATGGAGTGCCTCAATCAAGAGCTCAATACCTGCCTACGTTGCTTGGTATCACAAAGTCTAGCATCCTGGAGTGAACATCTGGTTTGGGTGGGGTATGCTCAAACCACCTTGCCTACCTCTGCCACCGGTCTGTCCCTTTTCATTGTGCCTATGGTTTCCAACTTCCTTTGTTTCCCAGTTCAGAGAAGAAGGTGGTGGTGCCGTCGGCACATGTCCTGGTGAGGAGATGCCACTGGTTGTGGGCAGCTGCCGGCAAGATCCTTGTAGGTACTGCTGCTCGAATGAAAGTGTCGGGTGATCGCCAGCAGCACGAGGCTAGGGTAAAGACCGGGGCAGCAGGTTTGGCTTTCCACCCAGAATCTCCCACTTAAAGTGGAATCCAGGAAGCTCCTAGGTTTGTTGGCCTGTTTCCCGTGTCTAAGGTTATTGACTCAGTTTATGTGCGTCTCCCTCTGCCCATGTCGCTATGTGTGCATCCTGCATTCCATAAAGACGGTTCAAGCTGGTTATCCTCTAGTCACGCCTCCTCCTCCCCAGACTGTTGATGGGGGTCCAGTTTACACAGTCAAGAGACTCCTGGGGATCAGGAAGAGATCAAGAGAACACCAGTCTCTGGTAGATTGGGAAGAATACAGCCCTGAAGAAAGAATATGGGTACCTTCCAGTTACATCCTCGGTAAGCAGCTCTTTAAAGATTTTAGTTCTAGACAAACTGCCATGCCTAGTCTATCAGGAGTCGGACCTGGAGGGGGCGGGGTACTGTCATGCATTGGTGTTTATGTTAATTTGGTTTTGGGTTTTTTTGGTTTTTGTCTTTTCCTGTTTTATTTTGGTGAAGGGGTTTGGTTTCCTGTCATGTCTACACTCTATCTGACTGGTTTTTGTCTTCCCTACTTCCTTCATTGTCTGCACTTGGTGTTTCTCCTGTGATTACCCACCTGATTGTGATCCTTGCTCTTATATATTCTCCTCTTTCACTTTTTTTTGTTGTCAGTGCATCTTTCTTGTCATGCAAGTTACAACATTTCTAGTCTTTGAATCTTGTCATCTAGTTTCTAGTTTTCTCATCACAGTTTTCCATGGAATATTGTGCAGCTAGGCTGTGTTTTGGTTATCTTTTTGTAATTAGAAGTTGAGCACTTTTTGCTCCCTTCCTTGAATCTCCTGTTTTGGTATTTTGGATTTTTGCTAATGCCAGACAATTAAAACATATTGAAAATCATCTCTAGACTGCTGTCTCGCGCATTTGAGTCCACACCAGAGTGTCGCGTCATAACAATCACATTGTATGTAGAATCCCAGTAAAATAAATCCCAGTAACAGTAGAATCCCAGTTACATAAATCCAAGTTACATAAATCCCAGCAGCATATATCCCAGTAACACAAATTCCAGTAGATGTTCCGTCTGTTGTGTTCTCTGATGTGTCTTTCTTCTTTAATGCTGTTTCAGTCTGTTTTCCTTGGTTCTGGACGATAAAACCATGTGTTCTGTTAGTCTGAGTTCGACTGTTTGTGTCTGAAGTTAAAGACGCTTTATGAATTGAAGGGACTCAGTGGTTCCTTCCACAGTAGTTGAGTCATTAGCTGTTCCTGTAAGAGCTTCCTCATGTGGTCCACTCAGCTCCTCCACAGTTCACCATTTCTCCAGAGATTCACCTGATGAATTAGACAGAAGGAGAGAGCAAACATCCTCCCAAAGAAAGAAAGAGAAAGAAAGATTTTTGCCATTCAGCTGACTGTTCGGGACCTGCCTTACCCTCTGTAGATATTTGGCTGTGACCTCCGACCTCCGAGCTGCCTCCTCATGTTTACCGTTTGCCTGTGGGATCCCCAGGTATTTGTAACTGTCCTGCACATCTCCAGTGTCCTCTTATGGTAGATCCACCCCTTCAGTTGTGATAACCTTTCCTCTTCTAGATACCATCTGCCCACATTTATCTAGTCCATTGACATCCCTGTGTCTTTGCTATAGATCCCAGTTAGGTAAATCAGGGAGTGAATGCCATGCTCATTCTTAGCACACTGTCACATGTTTGGTCAGATGTTCTGTGTTCATATGTCTTGTCTTTTCCTGTTTTATTTTGTAGTTTTTCCCTCCTGTTTCATGCCCTGCATCTTTATTTCCCCCAAGCTGATCCCCCTTGCTGTAGCATCTTTGTATCATGGATGAGGTCCAACTGTGATCTTGCAACTTGTTATTGTGGATATTCGAACACTGAGCTCAGAGCTGTTTCTTTGTCAGTGTAGATGTGGGTTTGGAAACAACCATCTATCCCATATCCTCTGCATGTACCCTCTGTCAATGCGGTTATTGTAGCAACACTCCATCACTACCATGTTCTCTGCCCATGAGTTTCCTGTTCCAGTAGTTAATTTGACATCAGGATGTCCTGGTTCCTCAACACTTGATGTGGACCTTGTTGTCCTGGGTGATGTCCAAGCCTGAATGACTCTGTCATTTATTGTAATGGTCATTCTGAGGTGTAAGCACATAGAATAAAGGTCCAAGGGCCCACCTGGATCCATATTTCCCTCCTGCCGAATTTGAATCAGCGACCTTCTGCCCCAAAGTTGCTGGTCACCATAAGGCACTACTCATGGCTGCACGAGAACAGGCCCTGAACACCAGAGCTATCACAAACCAGGAAAGAACCTAAAAGCAGAACCATACTCTGAGATTCAAGAAAAAAGTCTTTACTGAATAGTTCTTAAACAGTACACAACAGTTCAGTTCAAAAAGGAAAACTAGATAATTGGTCCTCTTCATCACCGGAGGGTGCACAGAGTCTATTGGGCTCCGGTCCAGGAGTCCGGGGGTTTTTCCTTGAAGTCCGGGGGGCACGCTGAGCGGGAGGTCCGGGGTTGATAATCCGTGAAGTCTGGGGTGGTGTCTTTGCGGAGCAGGCTGGAGGCTTGGTTAGGGACGGTCCAGGGTTTGTTACCAGGAATGTCTTTGTGGGTGGGGAAGGCAGGAGGCTTGGTCTGAGAGGCACAAATCTGAGGTAGGAGACTTGAAGCAGGAACTGGGGACAGAAACTGGTCATACACAAGGAGACAGAAGAATACAAAGTGCTTGAGAGTCATGAAGATCATAAGACCATCTGGCAGGTTCTGAGTCAGAGAGGAGGAGTTATAAAGCCAGAAGATAATGAGAGTCAGGTGTGCAGAGCAGGTGAAATGAATCAGGTAATTAGGTCACAGCAACTAGGTCAGGGTTCAGGGTTCAGGGTTCAGGGAGCAGAGAGAGAGAGAGAGAGAGAGAGAGAGAGAGAGGGGAGAGAAACACAAAAGACAAACGGCACAGACATGACAAGAGCAACAGAGGCTTGAGGCGGGGGTCTACCACACGAGACTAGACCCAGGTGTAGGTCAACCACACCAGACTAGACCCAGATCTAGGTTTACCAAACTAGACTAGACCCCAGGTGTAGGTCTACTTCCACTCAGACCCATATTTCCTGTCCAGGTGGCAGTCAGCGTGAATGGGGGGGGGGGGGGGGGGTCACCGGGATCAGATAAC
>JAQQZY010000009.1:29594522-29611974 GCA_030068375.1 Ostorhinchus rueppellii | reverse complement strand
TTAAGTATGATGTTTAAAGAACACTTCAACTTTTACTCAAGTCAGTTTTTTGATATAGCACTTGTACTTCTACTGCAGTCCTCTACTCCAGTACTTTATACATCTCTGTTAAATAGTCCCATTTCATAGTTTTCTGGTTAATTTTTTTTTTTTAAATGTAAAGGGCTCAGGCTCCAAACCAGAAGATAGACCTGTGGGTTGAATGAATGAAGAATTCAGACCCAAGCAGAGCATTTACAGTTCATGTAGACCACAGGAACATGTTGGAAAAGGAACAAGTAAAAAGGACTAATGTCACTGATTTAATAAATGTGAACGCTCCCTTCAACACACTGCATTTCAGTCCCATCTATTCACAGCCCTGACAGGTCAGGCAGCACCATTCAGAGGCACTGGTACCTGATGGTGGTGCTAACGGATGACTGACAGGAGGCTTGGCCAATTATTTTATTCAGACCCAGTAAAACAACTGATCAGATGTTTATCAGAAAAATGAGAATTAAACATTTTGAGTTTCAAAACCTGCTGGATTTCTTTTACATTTTAGTTTGACAGACACTAATTAGGAGCATTTGAAGATTATAAAAGACAAGTGTAAAAATGTCAGATTGTACGGAACAGCTTTAAGACCTTCACATTATCTGTAGATGAACATGTGAGCTGTCCATGTTTGATCCATCTGACCCTGACGTAGACCTGCCCTTAACCCCATCTGAACCTGACATAGACCCGCCTTGAACCCGTCAAGGAACCACCCTCAACTCAACATGGACCTGACTTGGATCCTAAATCACTTGTGAACTAGGTCTAGGATCTTCATTTGTGTATTTTTATGTGTGTGTGTGTGTGTGTCCCTTCTATCTCTGTCCCCTGAGTTCTGACACAGCTTCATTACTCGTTGGCCTTTGGTGTCCGGTTCTCTCTCTCTCTCTCTCTCTCTCTCTCTCTCTCTCTCTCTCTCTCTCTCTCTCTCTCTCTCTCAGTGTGTGTATATGTGTTGTGTGCCTCCCTGCCCCAGGACACCCACCTCGCAGCCCCAGACCAGTGGTCCTGCCCTGGGCGCCCACCGGATGACAGAGATCTGCAGTGATTCCTAATGTTCTAGATTCTTTAGATGGAGATGTTTTAGATGTTCTAGATACTTTAGATGTTATACATGTTCTGGATGTTCTGGTTGTTGGTCCATGATGGCCAATGGTCCATGAACAATTAAATTAAATCTAAATTAATCTAATATCATCTAGTCTAGTCTAGTCTAATGTGATCTTTTCTAATCTAGTTTTAACTAGTCTAGTCTAACTTTGTCTAATCTGATTTAGTCTAATCTAATCTAGTCTAGTCTAATTGAGTTTAGTCTAATATGATCCAGTCTAGTCTAATCTAGTCTGATCTAATCTAGTCTAGTTTAATCTGATTTGATCTAATCTAGGGACATTAAAGTGCTTCTGCTTCCCAAATGTTGAACCTTGTACAGATACGTGTTTGTCACAGGGCATGATGGTCTTGTAGAATACGACATCCATTAGATGAGACATGCATCAGAACCTGACCTCCACCTTTAACCCTTTATGGTCTGTTGGTCGGACCTGGGCTTCCACTGGATCTTGGTACCAGTGGTTTTGGACTTTTACTTCAGAATAACATCTGAACCCTAGATTCAGAGCCATGTTCTTCCCCCAGGAGTAAAATCTGCCACCGTCCACATCTGCAGATGTTAAAGTGATAACATTGGAACAACATCTGATCTGGATCAGACTCAGAACCCAAACCCTTAGAACCTGTAGAACGAGACCGTTAGCTTTAAGTCCCTCAGTGTCTGCATGGTCTTCATCTTCACAGTGTGTGGTTGAAGACCATCGGATGTGGACCACAGTACTGAACACCTGTAGAATGCCTGTGTGTGTGTGTGTGTGTGTGTGTGTGTGTGTGTGTGTGTGTGTGTGTGTGTGTGTGTGTGTGTGTGTGTGTGTTGGTGGATGTATGTTTTTTTCTCAGACACACAGGGGTCGGTCCCGCCCCACCCTGGGTGTCTGCACAGTTCCGGCCTGGGGGGCAATTAGGAGTAATGACAGGAAGCTAGTTAGCGTTATCTACTGCCATGGCGGCCCCCGCTGGCACTGCCAGACCAGGACCGGTCACGTAGAGCGGCAGACAGACCCATCCAGGGCCTGGGGTTGTCAATGTGTGGATATGTGGAACCAGAACTAACCCTCACCCCCCTTCCTGTGTCACCTGAGTCAACCTCAGTCCACCATGGTCCAGGTTCAGACCGGACCTAGTTTCATTGGAAAGATTTGATCAGTTTAACAACATTTGGTCAAACTTTGATAATCATTTAATTCCATATTAATCTGATTCTATATTAATCAGACTCTTTGGTTTTCCTGATGTTCAGTCCTTCAGACTCCTCCAGATTCCTTGTTTCTATTGTTTCTGCATCACGCCTCTCTTCCTGTCTCCATGACACCACACCATGCGGGGAGGTGGGGGTGGGGCTGGATGACGGTAATACTAGCACTGAGAGCGTAAAAGGATATGGTAAGGGAGGCCCTAAAAAGGCTAAAGAAAATAAACTGAATTAGACTCAGACACAACAGTCACGTAGGTTGGACCAGCGTCAGGTCACGTGATCGGCGCGGCAGCCAGCGGCGGCCAGCGTTCAGGGTATTTACCCACATTTCCATAAACATCCGCAGTCTGCCATTAATGAAAGCATGTTCAAAGTGTGTTGTAATGAGGAGTTAAGACACAGACTGACCGAGTGAACCAGAACCATGAACCTGAGGTTTAACCACAGCACCGACTACATCAAGGGGCGCCTTCAACTGTTCAGTATGGTAAAACAGACCGAAACGGAAAACAGGACCTGATGGAACAAACTCAATGAAACAGTCAAATGATTGTGAGCTCAGCACGTCTGAACACACGAGTGTGACCGAAGAAGAAGGTTTCAGTGGCTTTAATGAGGAGGTGAGAACAGGAGGGGGTGACAGGAGGAGGTGAGAACAGGAGGGGGTGACAGGAGGAGGTTAGAACAGGAGAAGGTGGGAACAGGAGAAGGTGGGAAGAGGAGGAGGTGAGAGGTTCAGCTTCTCCTGGTGGTAGATGTAAGTCCACCTGAAGACTTGGTCTTGGTCAAAGCTCAGACCAAACCTTGTGCCACAGAAAGAGCCACATCATACACAGAATGTTCTTCAACACCTGTTCTTCTGTTCTCGTCTGTTTTTGTCCGTTCTTCTGTTATTGTCTGTTGTCTGATGTTGGTTCTTCTGATGGTGGTTCTTCTGATGGTTGTTCTTCTGTCAGTGGTTCTTCTGACAATTCTTCTGATGGTGGTTCTGCTGATGGTGGTTCTTCTGATGGTGATTCTTCTGATGGTGGTTCTTCTGACAGTGATTCTTCTGACATCTGTTCTTCTGATAGTGGAACTTCTAACTGTTCTTCTGATGTCAATTCTTCTGATGGTGGTTCTTCTGACATTGGTTCTTCTGATGTCCAGTCTAGAGGCTGTGGACTCATGTTGGGCATTGTGGACTGCTGGTCCACGTCCTCATGGAGGTCTTGGTATGGTTCCAATCTCCTTTGTGGCGTGCAGAGACATGGGTGGTTGTCACGTCTGTGTCTTCGTCACTAGAACTAAAATAACCTGGTGTGTCCAGAGGAGACTGTAAACACAGCAGCGCTTCCTGTGTCTGCTCGTCTGTCCATTGTTGTCATGACGAAAGAGACAACAGCAGCTGACAGAAGACAAATACACACAGACAAACACACACTCAGTGAAGACAGTGTAGACACACCCAGGTTCATCCAAACCTCTGTTTATGCCAACCATTGTTGTCCTATAAACAACCAGTAAACAGACCCCCCCCACCCCCCAGGTCATGCACCCCATGTGTGCATCTACAGGATGATGTTCTTGTTCCAAAGCCCAGATGCACTGGTGTTTGGGTCTAACCCTGTGGTCTGTACTTTTATTATACACTAACAGTTGTTCTTCATAATGTTCTGTGTTTTTTTCTGTGTTGTTCTTCCAGAATTTGGAGAAAACAGACCTCCATCTACTGAAGACCCTCTGGAGGTCGGTTTTCTGAGATCCTGTGTCTTAGGGTTAGGGCTGTGGGTCTTTGGATTGGGGTTAGAGGTCCTTGGGTTGGGGGTCTTTGGGTCGCGGTTAGGGGTCTTTGGGTTGGGGTTAGAAGTCCTTGGGTTGAGGTTAGAAGTCCTTGGGTTGAGGGTCTTAAGTGTTGTCCGTCAGACACCAACAGTCTAAACAAACCAACCACCGTCTTTAAGTCTGTCATCACATCCTTCATCTGAATAGAACGCCAGGATCGAGGACCTGGAAGCAGCCGGCGTTCACATTCACAGACATTTACCGGGTTTTCTTTAGTATCAGGTCGAAGCTAAAATTAGAGAAATCAGTAAATGCTTTAATCAGTCCATGGTTAATGTGTGGCCTCAGCACCATTTCCAAACACAGGAAAACTAAATAAAAACCACAATGAACAATGAAACCAAACCAAAGCTGTTTTGAGTTTCCATCGTGTTTCAACACTTGGCTCATACCCACGTTAGAGAACATGGTCCTCATTCTTGAGTCCAATTTCTGATGAAGGAATTAAATGCTGAATAATTAAACATAAATCCAAACTAATCTAAAACTAGTCCATAAATATTACAGAACAGCATGTCAACTATAAACAACTTACAATGGATCAAAATGAAAACCATGTGAGAATAAACTAAAGTTTTCCTGAAAAGTGCCTCAGTTGAAGGTTTTACTTCCTTATATCTGTAAGTTGGTGTTGTATGGAGTGCCAGAAGGGCCAAAATTAAATAAATGAAAATGTGTATCATGAATTACTCAAATCTGTCATTAATTCATTAAAATTGGAAATACATACATTAAATAAATAAATAAACCTATCATTAATTACTTAAATGTGTCATTAATTAATCAAAATAGCAATCTATGCATATATAATTATTTCACTATGTATTTAATTATTTAATGGTCCCAGCGCCAAGAGGGACACAATGAATTTATTTTATCTGTCAACCTCACCCATCAAAGTCTGTGGGTGGGGCTAACACTCATCTAGTGAAAACTATTGCTTTGGCCTGAAGTCTACACTGTTAAAACATGACGGCTCCTTAATGGAGGATCAGCGAACCAACCAGGGAGAAAAATATAAGGAACTCAGTGCAGAGACAGAGTACCAAGTATTAATAGTGGACCTATGATCACATGTCTGCTGTATATTACTTAGAACCATTCAAAGTGGTGAACAACAGGGATGTAACGGCACAGGTTATTCCTGGTCTGGCACATATTGTGGTTCTTGGGTCAAGGTTTGGAGAGGGCGGGCAGGGGCTGGGCACAGAGCCCCAGGTGTGCACCGAGCCCCAGGGCTCAAACAGGGTTAGGTGCAGGCACAGCTCCAGTGTTCTGTGGAGCCAGAATGCCGGTACCGGCCGACCTCTGCCTCTGGTGTTCTGGCTACACGAGACGCCGGTACCGGCCGGCCTCCATGTCCGGTGTTCCGCACACACGGGATGTTGGTACCAGCCGGCCTCCGGGTCTGGTGTTCTGACTACACAAGACACCGGTACTGACTGGCCTCTGCTACATGAGACGCCAGTACCCACCGGCCTCCGCATCTAGTGTTCTGGCTACATGAAACGCCTGTACCGGCCTCCGCATCCAGTGTTCTGCCCACACGAGACACCGGTACTGGCCTGCCTCTGCGTCTGGTGTTCTGCCCACACAAGATGTTGGTACCAGCCGGCCTCTGCATCTGGTGTTCTGGCTACACAAGACACCAGTACCGGCTGGCCTCTGCGACATGAGACTCCGGTACCGACCAGCCTCTGCGTCTAGTGTTCTGGCTACATGGAACGCCGGTACCGGTCTCCGCATCTGGTGTTCTGCCCACACAAGACGCTGGTACTGGCCAGCCTCCGCATCTGGTGTTCTGCCCACACAGGATGTCAGTACCAGCCGGCCTCCGCCTACGGTGTTCTGGCTACACGAGAGGCCGGTACCAGCCTCCACATTCGATGGTCTGCCCACACAGTATGTCGGTACAGGCCGGCCTCTGCATCCGGGCCGTGCCATGAACCATGACTGCAGAGCTACAACAGGTGACTGTGGTGTTACTGCTGCCACTCAGCCCATGTCTTGTTCAGTGTCAAACCCATCAATCACAGCCTGTTTGTTATAGCGTTGCCTTTGAAAGTTTGAAAACATTGTATAATATATAAATCATAAACTGTCACTAATGATCCATTTAAAATATCTTATCACTGATAAAGCAGCTGCTAAATATAGTCTTTTACTCTGTTACCTTCCAACGTGGCGGTGTATCTGTTTACTTCCTGTATTGATGGCCTAAGTGTCATCAGTCTATAGATATACTAAAATGAATGCTTCTTCCTAATTTATTTTTATCAGTGGGAACCATGTCCAAACACATGTATGGATGAATAACGGCACCAAGCGTGTCAGAGTGTGTTGACTGGCTCTGCATCAGTCCATTATCTGGGATTGATTAGTCATGACTTGCTGTGCAGGATAACCAATCAGATGATGAGGCACAGTGACAGATAAAATAAATTCATTGTGTCCCTTTGACACTGGGACCATGAAATAATTAAATACATAATGAAATAATTATATATGAATAGATTGCTATTTTAATTAATTAATGACACATTTAAATAATTCATGATAAATGTATTAATTTATTTAATGTATGTATTTCCAATTTTAATTAATTCATGACACATTTAAGTAATTCATGATAAATGTTTTTATTTATTTAATTTTGTCCCCTCTGGCACTCCATAGTGTTGAAGCTTTTCTGATCTTTAATATTCAGGTTCAGGGTTGACTGGATGTGATGGTGTTGATTCAGGTCGTCTCAGGTGAACGTGTGGAACCCAGAAGGAAGTTGTGGTTTCCATCTAAACTCGCCAAACAAACAGTGGGACCAGAGCGGAGCTGTGTTTATTTGACCAGTCCTTTATTTTGATGCTTTTACATGAATGAATGGATCCATGTCCAAACACGACGAGACCTCATCAGCTGCTGAGATTTTACTCAAATTTCCGTTAAGGATGTTTTCTTCCAAACACAAACTGTGTGTGTGCTCTGCAGTGTCACTGCCTCTGACTGAGGAAAAGAGCAAAAACCAAGGGTTTTTCATGAATGAACTTTTATTCTGTGTCTCATAGGTCAATAGTAGTAGTAGTGTTCTGAAGGAGTTCTGATGGGGGTTTGATGGGTTCTGATAGGGTTGTGATGGGGTTCTGATGGGGATCTGATGGGGTTCTGCTGGGGTTGTGGTGGGGATCTGATAGGTTCTGATGGG
Organism: Ostorhinchus rueppellii; assembly: GCA_030068375.1. NCBI lineage: Eukaryota > Metazoa > Chordata > Actinopteri > Kurtiformes > Apogonidae > Ostorhinchus > Ostorhinchus rueppellii. The sequence goes on along the minus strand of JAQQZY010000009.1, from coordinate 29,604,601 downwards.
GATCTGGGACCTGTAGAACCTCTTTCACATTTTTAACCAGATCAGGACAAGGTCATGTTTTATCTTCACTTCTAGTGAAGTTGATGAAGAGGTGACAATATGAAAAGAGGAGATTATGGACAGAAACACTGACCATGAACATTCAGTTCTGTCTTTAATGTTTATTTATGTCTTTATTTGACCACAGACAATGAAAAGCAGAGGGCTGCTGCTTGATGTATCAACTACCAGGTCTAGTGGTGGATGATCTGATGGTTGGTGGTCTGGTGGTGGATGATCTGGTGGTTGGTGGTCTGGTGGTGGATGATCTGATGGTTATTGGTCTGGTGGTTGATGGTCTGGTGGTGGATGATCTGGCGGTTGATGGTCTGATGGTTGGTGGTCTGGTGGTGGATGATCTGGTGGTTGATTGTCTGGTGGTTGATGGTCTGGTGGTTGGTGGTCTGGTGGTGGATGATCTGGTGGTGGGTGGTTGATGGTCTTATGGTTGATGGTCTGGTGGTTGGTGGTCTGGTGGCTGCAATGTACTGTAGGCGTGTGCGTCAGACTGTGTCTGTGATGGCGGTTGTGTTGGTGGAGCAGCTGCTGGCGTGCGCCCACCCTTGTTAATGGGGTTGTTAAAAAGCCTCATTATGAACACACTCCGCTCTAATGAGCCATAATCGTGCCTTCTGATAATCTGCTTGATAGGCGGTCTCCTCAGACTCCCTGCCCTTTGATTGGTCATCTGAATGGAAGCACTGAGACCCTGATAGGCTATCAGAGGGATGGTGGGCGGGGTAGACTGGCCACTGGCCAATAGGAGTTATAGGACCCAGAGGACCGTTGTCTGAGTGGCGGAGGACACCATCACCATCTAGATGGAAGTGGAATGACGGCAGTGGTTTGGGTGTTTCAGTCCGGAGACGACAACTGGTTCCTTTTTTAAAGAGTTAAAGGATGAAAGAGATAAAGAGTTCAAGGATTAAAGAGTTAAAAGGTTAAACAATTAAAGAGTTAAATAAAAGAGTTCAAGAATTAAAGAGTTAAATAATTAGTGTTCAAGATTTAAATAATTAAAGAGTTAAATAGGGTTAAATAGTTAAATAAAATGTTACAGTTAAAAGGTTAAATAATTCAAAAGTTAAAGGGGAAAAGAGTTAAAGGGTTAAATAATTAAAGCATTAAAGAGTTAAAGGGTTAAATGATTAAAGAGTTAAAGGGTTATAGAGTTAAAGATTAAATAATTAAAAAATTAAAGAGTTAAAGGGTTAAAGAGTTAGTTTGGGTTAGTTTGCATTAATTGGAGTTGGTTTCTGTTAGAGTTAATTTGTGTTAGTTACAGTAGGATTAGGGGAGTTTGGCGCTTGTGTTTGGAAAGACTTTGATGGAATGATACAAATATCTCGGTCCATCTCATCTTCCCCTGGGGGCTGCCTCCCCCATCCGGCAGCCAGGAGGAAACCAGAGGAACAGGGTGGAGGGCTGAGAGAAAAGAGCAAAGAACAGAAAACCAGAATAAATGCAGATACGACATAAAGGAGACGATCCAGAGTCAAGTGGATTAAATGAGAAATGTGATGGTGGAATCAGTGACACCTCCCCCATCCCACCACTCCTGACCCAACCCCACCCCTGGCCCACCTCCTCCTGTCAGGCTTTATAAATCCTCTGACAGTTAACAGATGCATCAGTGGAGGTGTTGACACATATCAGCTTGAGCCTTAATTCTGTCTAAACCATCCAGGACGATGTGGAACCTGTGAACCTGAGGAACCAGAGGAAGCTGTGAACCTGAGGAACTGGAGGAACCACAGGTGCTGCTGTTTGAGGTTTTACTGGATCACTATCCTACACGGGTCAACATGATGGACCAATCAGCTTTCATCCTTAGAGTGACCTACCTGATGATGATGATGATGTTTGGTGCTGGTAAGATCAGTACAACTTTATAATGACACAAAGATGATGAAGATGATGCTGATTGTGTTCCATATTGATGTAAATATGATGTGATGAGAGAGAAAAAGAGAGACAATAGGGGATCAGATCAGAGCTCAGTGTATGTGATGAGTCTAATCCCAGTCTAAATCTGAGCTGAACTCAGATCAGTCTGATCCGTCCTAACTCTAGTCTAACCTCAGTGTAAGTCTATCTCAGATGAACTCAGATCAGTCTGATCCTTCCAAAGTATAGGATTCATCAACAGGACAGTATTGAACCTCCTCTTAAACATACAGATGGTGTCTCCTCCTGGACCGAGGCAGGAGCTGGTTCCACAGCAGAGGAGCTGGACAGATGGAGGCTCTGCCCCTTGTCCTACTGTTGGAGGTTCTGTGGACCACCAGTGCATCTACATGTGGACAGCGTAGTGCTGTAGATGGATTCTATGGATCTAAAACCTCTGTCAGATCAATAATCCAACAAAGTTCATAGTGTCTATATTCTTTGTATTTTATTTGAAATTCTTCTGTATCAGACACGTAGAATGTCAAACAAACCCGACATGTTTCAGCAGTAAACTTCCATCTTCTGTCTGGACATATTAAGTGTCCGATACAGAAGAATTTCAAATTAACTCTGTCAGATCAGTAGGTACCTGGACATGAAGAGCCTTTAGGTTGAGGAGGAGTATTTTAAAATCTATCCTAGCTTTTAAGGAGCCAGCGCAGAAAAGCCAACACAAGACAAACATGGTCTGATACTGGTTCTGCTCAGTCCACCAGCAGCAGCATTCTGGAGTAGCTGAAGGGTCTGGAAGGACTTTTAGGGACAGCCTGAGAGAAGTGAGATACAGTAATCTAGTCAGGATCAAATAAAAGCATGGACCCTGATGGACAGTGCATCGTTCAATCTGTAAGGTCCAATAACTGTGTTTTGAATTTTGATGGTGATCATGTTAGGGTTAGGTTCATGTTCCTGTTCATTTTCTTGTTCGAGTGCACGTTGTTGTTCCTATTCCTGTTCTTGTTTGTCTTCATGTTCTTGTTCCTTTTCCTCTTCTCGTTCCTTTCCATGCTCCTGTCCTTGTTCCTCTTCATGCTACTCTTTATGTTCTTATTTGTCTTCATGTTCTTGTTCTTGTTTCTCTTCATATTCTAATTCTTGTTCTGGTTCTTGTTTCTCTTCCTGTTCTTGTTCATATTCTTGTTCCTATTCCTGTTCTTGTTCCTGTTCTTGTTTCTCTTCATGTTCTTTTTCCTCTTCCTATTTCTCCTCATGTTCTTGTTCCTTTTCCTCGTCTTGTTCCTCCTCATGTTCCTGTTTCTCTTTATGTTCCTGTTTGTCTTCATATTCTCGTTCCTGTTCTTGTTCTGTTTCTCTTCATGTTCCAACTCCTGTTCTAGTTCTTGTTCCTCTCCATGTTCTTGTTCTTGTTATTCTTGTTCTCCTTCTTGTTCTCATTCTTGTTCATCTTTTTTTCTTAATACCTCCGCCAAGGAGGTTATGTTTTTGCCGGCATTTTTCTGTTTGTTTGTCTGTCTGTTTGACTGTTAGCAAAATAACTCAAAAGTTATGGACAGATTTTCATGAAATTTTCACAGATTGTCAAAAATGGGGTATCCTACAGATGATTAGATTTTGGTAGTGATCTGTACATTCAGCGCCATCTAGTGGATGAAAGTACAAACACTGCCTTAGCGGAGGTCTGCGCTCTCCGAGTACTTCTCTAGTTCTGATTCTGATGTTGTTCATGTTCTTGTTCTTGTTCCTCCTCATGTTCTAGTTCTTGTTCTTGTTCCTGTTTCTTTTCATGTTCTTGTTCCTGTTCTTTTTTCTCTTCCTGTTCTAGTTCTTATTCTTGTCCTGTTCTTGTTCTTTTTCATGTTCTTGCTCTTGTTTGTCCTCATGTTCTTGTTCTTGTTCCTGTTTCTCTTCTTGTGTTTGTTCCTGTTCCTCATGATCCTTGAATCCGGTTCTATGTGTGTTCTGAACATGTCGATGTCCTGGTTTCTGCTCTGGTTTAGATGCTAAGTTCCAGCTCATTAACAGCAAACCCGATGCTGCCGTTGGAGATGAGGTCATCATGATCTGTAAAGGTCAGTGTCGTCCTGTTGGACTGAACCAGCACAACTCTGGCATGTCCTAAATGTCCTCATCCCATCTCTCTGTCCATCCATCAGCCGGAGCAGAAGGAGAAATAACCTGGCACAAGGACGGGGAGGAGATAGATGATGAGGAGAAGGTGTCCAAGGTGGACGAAGAGTCCTCTAAACTGATCATAAAGAAAGCGACTCTGGAAGACACTGGCAGATACACATGTGTGTGCGAATTCGAGACCGGACACCGAGATGAGAGGGAGACGCAGCTCTACATCTATGGTGGGTCAAGACACACTGACCACACATCGACCTCACACTGACTACCACTGACCACACAATGACCACACATCGACCTCACACCGACCACACACTGACCACACACACTGACCTCACACTGACCACACATCGACCTCACACTGACCACACACTGACCTCACACTGACCTCTCACTGATCCCCACCTCTCATCCTCTGTCCTCAGATGGTCCATCGTTCACCAGTAATAAGACTTACCATGAGTTCCTGGAGGGGAGTGAGGGAGTGGTTCCGTGTCTGGTGATGGGGAGTCCAGCCATTGATGTCCAGTGGTTCAGAAACAAAGAGCAGATCTCCTCTGATGGTATGTCAGTACCTCCTCAGGTCATGTCCATCTCATCATTTGACGTGTGTGTTTTTATTTGCTTGCTTGTTTGTTTGTTGGGTTGTTTATCAGGGACAGTGCATATTAATGCAGTTGCAGCTGTAAATATACTTGACTGTAACAATAGTGCTCAGTTCCATCTGGAGTCCCTCAGCATGTGACAACAAAGACAACTGACAACAGACCAAACCTGACAAAAGCACAAACCAACTGAGTGCAGATGGTCTACTGATGGTCCAGAACTGCTGCTCCTTCACTCCATGTTTACGTTAACGTTTGAAGGAGGCGGGTGACTCTTCTGTTGAGGGAAACGGTTCTAATGTTCAGTCCCAGTGACCGACAGCTGAGTCTGTCCAACATTAGCTCACCTGCATGCCCCTCCCACTCTCCAGGAACTGTGGCCCTGGTGGCCCCTCCCACTCTCCTGGAGCTGTGGCATTTTGAAAATTCACAAAATTATTAAAATGAAGAAATTTGTATGAATGTAAATCAATGCAGTGGTGGAAACTAAATGGGCGTTATATATATAAAAAAGTGATTGTATGGGTTTGAGGGTAATCATTAAGTCCAAACATCCCAGCAGCATACAGCCTCAACAAAAGTGAGTGTGTGTTTGAAATGTTCATGTTGGGTCCAAGGTTAACCTACGGTTCTGGAACAATTGGACCAAATCAAGTTCCACCCCTTCAACAAACATGTTTGAATGTTGAAGTTCAATTGTTTTTTTTAGTGAATGCTGTATGAGCCCATAAAGAGCCAGAACTACTTTAATGTCAGTTCCCAAAGGAAAATTTCTCTAATGTAACTTATTTAAGTGACTTATCACCATTTGTTTATAATCTTATCCTCTGTATTTCATATTTTTTTCAGTAAATCCTGTATTTTCTATATTTAATTGACTGATCCTGTAGATGTTCATTAAAGCTCAGATTAAAGTTGATGGTTATTCTATAAAAAATGTTCAAACTGAATAAACAGTGTCTTTTTCAGTCAAATCTGTCATTAACTGAACATAAACCCAGTGTGTCCATCCACTGGCATTGATCCAAGTCCATATGTTTTACTGGTGAATCTATGTTGGAGAAGATGACAGTGTTTCCATGGTAACTATGGGGCCTCTGAACATCCAAATATGGTCATATCTGATGACCATGAAAAGAAGAACTGTATTTGACACCAATTATTGACGTGACTTGATAGGGTTAGTGGATCAGCAAGTATGAAACAGTTTATATCAGTAGATGGTTTAGGTTAAAGGTGGACGTTTGGGTCCTTAAGGGTTAAAGTGGATGTTTGGTAGTCAGATTCAGGGGTAATCAACTGTTTCACCAGACTGACACTGATTGAGTCTCGTTTGTTCAGGAGCAACTCGTGTCCATCAGAGGACTGACAACACGCTGGTGATTGAACATGTGAAGAGGGACGATGGTGGGACGTACGTGTGTCAGGCTCAGATCAGAGGACGTCCAGTCTACCAGCAGCAGCTGGTGTCCGTGGTGGTCAATGGTTAGTGTTGTCATAGCAGCAGGACAACGCGTCTTACATGGAGAATGTGTCAGTAACCTATAAATGAGTAGAGCTCAGTCACAGGGTCTACCAGGTTAACCTGGTTACCCTGATCTACCTGATAAACCTGGATACCTTTGTTAAGCTAGACATGTTTATCTCAGGAGTAATTATTCACAGGATGGAGACTCAAAAATAAAGATCAACATGTGATTCTTCACTAAAAAACTGTTGAAAAACTTTACAACTATATTTCAAAGACATTTTTCTAAATAAATCATGTTCAAAATGCTAACGGTGTAGGTGTGTAAAACTTGTCATTGTGGTTAACCCACCAGCTCCTCCCTTGGTTCGTGTCAGAGAGGAGGTGCAGAAGGTGATGGCCGGCCCCGCCTCCAATGCCTCGCTGCTGTGTTTGGTCCATGGGTCACCTCCACCCAACATCAGCTGGACCCTGTAAGAACCTCATACACCTGCACATGTCCACCCAGGAGCCTTGCCTAAGTCTGAGTCTGGACTCAACATCAGGACCTCCAGTGTTCTGACTCTGGTCCACAGTGTGTAAATAACTTTTAACACTAAGGGCCCAATTTACTAAGAACGCAAAAGGCGGGTGCAAATGTGCTTGCTTGCGCTAAAAATTGTGCATGCTACTCATTTGCGTGTCATGAGTGATCAACTAAGACTGCATGCGCAAATGACAACAGATGCAAAGTCTAAGACTGCCCTATTTAAATGAGGATTTTGTGCGTGCTACTGGTTGTCGTCATGGAGACAGCGCACTGTAAAAACTGCTCTGGGATCCCCCAGCATTAATGAATATGAAGGTGCTATTTTTCCACACAGAGGGTGGATATGTATTTCTCCGTTATCATTTATCAGTGGTGAAGTGTTTTATTAGTGACATAAATAGCTTCTCTCTGTATGTCAGTCTGTGGTAAATGAAAACTCTGTGGGTGTGAGAGAAACCCCTCCACATCACTGCTTACATAGATTGTTCAGGAGTCCAGTCACAGCACTATATATATATATATATATATATAGATATATATCTGTGTGTCTGTGTTTGTTGTGCAGCGCTGCACTAAAACACTTTCGCGAGAGAGGCATCTCTGAGAAGTCTGGTCTTGGCTTAATGGTGATGTGCCACTAGTGGAATCGGGCGCGGGGGGCAAGCCCATAAAGTGGAGGCGCATATGTCGTAAATTCTGTTTTTTCTTCCATCATTCCAAAACTGTTGATGTGTTCAGAACAGATTGGTTCTGTGTGTTGCCTTTGGTTGCCGTCTTCTTGCCACAACAACCGCACTAGTTTATGGTGAAGCTGTCCCAGTTAGAACATGCCTTTCAGATGCGCTAGATATAGATGCAAAATCAACCATCGCAATCAGTTTCAGGTTTGGTAAATCATATTGCAGGTGCTAAATAGATATTTGCATTTACTCCTCCCAATAATTTTGCGCGTCCTGTCAGAAATGCCCATATTGCATATTTGTCATGGCAAACACGCTAAATGGGCTGCGCATGCTATTTTGCCCATCCGAGAGACGCATTCCTCAGTGCCTCCTGTTAGTAAATCAGCTTCAACGTGTTTTTGTGCACACAGTCCAGTTTGCACATGTTTTAGCACATCTAAACCTTTGGTAAATCAGGCCCTAAGTGTTTATATTTGTATTTGTTCCTGCTTCGTTCTGCTCTGAACAAACATGACCCCTATAATGACTGTTTTAGGATGGAATCACTGGAGATGCCACCTGACTCAAACTGTCCTGAATGTCTGATTTGCATTTCCCTCTGTTAGGCCAGTGACCTTTGACTCCTCCCGTCACTTGTTCAACTCAGACCGCAGTCAGCTGACCATTCTGTCCATTACTATGGCTGACAACGGGAAGTACATGTGCACTGCTGCCAACAAGATCGCTGAGAGCAGTGCCACCACCAGGCTGGAGGTCTTTGGTTGGTTCAGCTGAGCTTCATTCAACACAGCTACACAACAGAACCACAGCTACACAACAGAACCACAGCTACACAACAGTACCACAGCTACACAACAATACCACAACTACACAACAGAACCACAGCTACACAACAGAACCACAGCTACACAACAATACCACAACTACACAACAATACCACAACTACACAACAGTACCACAGTTATACAACAGTACCACCGCAGTAATAGAGGAATAAAATGAAAACATATATATGAAAATGATATAAAAGATTCAGTGAAATATGAAGAAAAATTATTGGACACCAAAATTTTAAAGTAAGTTACAAGATGAAAATGGTGTGACAAAAAAAAGAGACTTTCAGTTTATTTTAACGTTGGACTATTGAGTAAAATTCTCAACATGATAGTGGTCTCAGCTGTACTATTATACATTTGGTTTCAGAAGATTCATAAAACTGATGGTGAAAAACTTAAGGAACACTGCTGTGAATAGATGACATCATTCTACTCAATGGGGTAAAAATACTAAGATAGACTTTCAGTTTTAGACCGAACTATTCTCATCAAGTTCTTGTTTTTTACTGCATGTTAAAACACAAGAAAAAGGAACATTTAAGACATGTTTGTTCTTGTTTTTACATTGATGGTGTGCAAGGGTTGTAGAAGAAAATGATGATATTTAAGATTAAATACTTTTTATGCAACGTTACCACAACAGTACCACAGCTACACAACAATACCACAACAGTACCACAGCTACACAACAGTACCACAACAGTACCACAACTACACAACAGTACCACAACAGTACCACAGTTATACAACAGTACCACAGCTACACAACAGTACCACAACTACACAACAGTACCACAACAGTATCACAACTACACAACAGTACTACAACAGTACCACAACTACACAACAATACCAAAGCTACACAACACCACATCGACAACAACAAAAATAACAACAAACACAGATGTATGACTGTAGAGATCACACAGCGGATCATTTTTGGAGGAAATTGATGAAACAGTTGAACATAAGAGTCCCTGAATGTGTGAGACTACTGCAGTACAAGCACACAGTAGTGTGTAGTAGTTGACTGACAGGAGCACTGTGCAATTGCAGAGGCCCCAGAGGTGTTCGTGTCAGCAGACCTGCAGAGCGTGTCAGTGGGTGGACACGTGTCCGTGTCCTGTAACGTCTCTGGACATCCTCAGCCTGAACTGCACTGGCTCAACAAACACAACGGACGCACACTGGTGAGTGTATACAACGCATAACACTATATAACCCCACACACATGTGGTGTATGTACATGTGACGTATGCATGTCTGCATCAGGACTCGCCATCGGGGCGTGTCCGGGTGGTGGATGGTGTGTTGCTCATGGATGACGTGGTGCCTTCTGATGGCGGCCTGTACTCGTGTGTGGCCGTCAGCACCTCAGGAAACGCATCCAGAGACGTTGCCATCCACAGTAAGTACACGGGTGTCATAACACAGAGACCAGAAGTGGGTAGATGACCTTTGACCCTTGACCTTCCTGACCCACAGCTCAGCCCGGTCCACCTCACTACCTGTCTGTGTCGCCTGGACCCACGTCTGTTCTCTTCAGCCTCAAAGACATGCCGGTCAGTGGGGGGGCGCCCATCACCAGCTTTGTCCTCCAGTGGAGACGACGTCCAACAGAACCGTGGGCAGAGCTCACGGTTCCAGTAACAGGTACCAAGACCCCCCCCCCCCAACACTAACCCTGATAGGTACCAGTACCCCAACCCCCCTCCCCACACTAACCATGACAGGTACCAGGACCCCCCCAACATTGAATGAGTCACATTTGGTTCCTGAAGTTTCATTCAATTTGGATTAATGATGCCTGTGTGTGTGTGTGTGTGTGTGTGTGTGTGTGTGTGTGTGTGTGTGTGTGTGTTTGTGTGTGTGTGTGTGTGT
>JAQQZY010000009.1:29572978-29585795 GCA_030068375.1 Ostorhinchus rueppellii | reverse complement strand
CCTCCCACAATCCAAAGACATGCACTGATAGGTTAATCGGCTAATCTAAATTGCCCACAGGTGTGAATGTGAGAGTGGTTGTTCGTCTCTATATGTCAGCCCTGTGATGAACGTCGCCCTTAAGTAGCTGGGATAGGCTCCATGTGACCCTAGTGAGGATAAAGCGGGTATAGAAAATGAATGTGTGTGTGTATATATATATATATATATATATATATATGAGTTTAGTTGAGTCTAGTTGTGGTCCAGTTGTAGGTTAGTTGCGGTCTACTTGTAGTTTTTTTCTGTTACTGCTGATGTCACAGATCCACAGGTTAGTCATAAACTACTGTTCACTCCTGTTGTTTTTTGTGGTTGTAGTTTATGGAATGGTTCCATTCCTGAATGCCATCCTGGGAACCATGCTGCCCATGCTCAACATGGCCAAACACGACAACATGAAGTGGGTTTTCTCCTCAGGTAAGAATGTCTAGACCTGGGGATCTGTGGACATGATCCTCCAGCAGGTCCACATCCACGTCCTTGTCCGTTCACATCTACGTCCTGATCTACATCCTCGCCTACATCCTTGTCATCATCTATGTCCTCGTCCACAGTCCCATTGTGTGAATGTTTTAATGTCCCTCCTGTTTGTTTTGACATTTGTCTTGTTTGTTGTCTTCTGTTTTCCAGCTCTGGGTCATTTCAGTGACAGTATCCTGGAATATTTGGCCAACCTGGACAAAGCTCCGGATCCAACTGTCAGGAAGGACACGTTTGCCAGTGAAATATACGCTGCGTTTGACGTCCTGTTCAACCACTGGTTACAGAGCAGAGAGTCAAAGGTAGGACTCCAGTGTCACAGATTTAACCTGAACTCACATCCAGGTAGATGGTTGAAACAGAACCTTGTCATCTGCTGAAATTTGTCATAAATGTCCTGACTATTAGTGCCTTTTAGGTCAGTGGATGAAACAATAACTGTATGATCTTTGATGTTTATCTGTATGTTTTATTTTATGGAGCCACTGTGTCTATGATGCTATTTTCTGTTTATTTTGCTTTTGTTTTTATTTATGCCCTGTCATCATCATAAATATAGAAATAAGTTCTGCTTTAACGCTATTCACTTGTTCATCACATTAACCGGAGTCTAACTGTTTGTGTCTCACCTTGATGGATCTTTTCCCTTTTTGTTTCTTGATGTGTTTTTATGCATAATTTCCTCATCTGGTTTCTTCAGCTGTGAGTCAGGTTCTAAAATCAACCTTTAATGAACCTGGACAATGTTGATGGTGGGCAGCGATATGCTGCGTTTCCACTATGTGGTACCACCTCGCCTCCACTACGGTACCAGGTACTATTCCTGTAGGTTGTTTCCACTACAAGATACTATCGACTTTAGAGTACCTGGTCATCATTGCAACGCTGCATGTGTCTTCTATGGCCATGTGCTGTCATCTGCTCTGAGAGTTGCTGATAAACTTGCCTGTTGCGTGTTGTTCGGTCATCCACCAACTAGAGAAATGTCTGCACCTCCTCGACCAATCACGGAGTCATTTTGCTGTCGTCATGTGCGTATTGAACCTACTCTTATACGACCGGTCAACTTCCACATTAGGTTTGGTAAAATGGTAGGCTCTTCATTGATGACGCAGTGACAACTCTCTGAGCAGTCAGTGGTCTGTAGTGTTTACAAGTCACATTTTAGTATCTCTCCACCTGTTTTGGAACTTTGGTCAAGCACATACTAATAAAATAGTTCCGTGAATCATATTCCAGGTACTTTTATGTAATGGAAATGCAAAAAGGTCGAGTGGACTCAGTACCACGTAGTGGAAATGCGGGAATACTGTCTGGGGATGGTGACAGTGTTTGTTAATGCTGTTGCCTGGATAAATTTAACCCGACTCTAACTCTATCCCAGTTGCGTCTGATGGTGGCAGAGGCACTGGGTTCCATGTGTCACCTGATGGCCAGCGATAAACTGGAAGAGCAGATCCCCAGACTCATCCCTGCTATTCTGTCACTGTACAAGAAACACAACAACGAGCACTACGTCATCAGTAAGGTACTAAACAGAGCAATGAAAACCATGTCATGAGTCCGCTGAGGACCCTGTCATTGGAGTTCTGACTGGGCCCAGTTCAGGGTCTGCCCGTGGGATACCCAGGTCCAGGTTTGTGGTGTAATGGTTGTTTGTGTTTCCAGAGTTTGTGCCAGGTCTTGGACGCCTCCATGTCCATGGGTAGCCGAGTGTTCGAGACGCAGCTGGATGGACTTATGTTTGCTCTGCATCAGCAGGTACCAATCCACCACCAAACCACAGCAGGTGAACTGGGACCAGACCCGTGCAGACCCATTTAGACCCATCCAGACCGCCTTAGACCCATTTAGACTCACCAGACCCATGTACACCCTTTCTGATTGGGCAGGATCGCTGTAGGATGAGTCCGACCAGAGGCATTCTTCTGTGTTCTCGTCAGATCAGTGTTCAACAACCGGACTGAATATTTCCAGTGAAAGATCAGAGGCATCTTTGGTTTTTGCTAGGGATGCACTGATACTGAACCCAGTATTGGATATTGGGTCCGATACTGAGCGTGAGTACTTGTACTAGTACTGGTAAAAGTACTCAGATACAAACAGACTGATCCCACTTCGAGGTGCTGGTGGATGCGTACCCAGACGGAGAATACCAGCGGGAACTGTGGAGGTAGAGGATCTGTTCATAGAGCGACTATGTGAGTTAGTGGCAAACTACTGACATGTTTATGACAACTACCCAGGGCTGGACCAGTTTATATCCTACTTATAATACTGTTGGGGTACGGAGTGGTGCGGACCGCTGCCTGGACCAGTGAAAATGAAGCTGAACGCTCATTTGTCTTTTCCCTACCTTCTGAAGCTTCACTTTTAAACCTTACCAGTAGAAACGCTGCAACATTAGTATCCACATTAGTGTTCCCTCTGTCAGCTCGAAGTCTCCACGGTTAGAACATTAACCACTGACTGAGAACAAATAAACTAACAAACACTGACTTCAACTGGAACTTTGATGTTTAAATCATGTGCATTTAACTGTTGAAGAAGAACAGAGGTCAGAGAGAGGTTCCAACATAGTGTGTGTGTGTGTAGTGTGGTGGACGGGGGCTGTATGTGGGTGTGTGTATGATGGGGGTGTGTATGCTCATGTGTTACGGCCCATGTAACCTGAATATGAGTGACTGAGAACCACTGATAGTAGATAAACTCTCGACTGTCCAGTCAATGTACTGATCTCATGGTCTCCCCCAGGTGTCTGCTCCTGTGGATTACAACAACCCCCCCACTGTGAAGAACCACAACGAAGTCCTGCGCTGCTTCAGTTTGCTGGGTAATGGAGCTCTGTGTTGATCCCTTAGTGTGTTGATCTTTGAAACTCCACTTCTGTGTCAGAGACTGTGTGTTCTAGTTCTTTGCAGTCACATGAGTACTGAGGTGTTCCATTAGTGTCCATTACAGACTCTGTGTCCTCCAGGATAATTCAATTCAATCCCACAGTCGGCCTTTTTCCTCATATTTTCTCCTCCCTTCAGCCAACTCGTTCCCAGACCGACTCCTCGTGTTTGTCCTCCAGAAGTTGGAGAACAGTAATGAACGGAGCAGAGTCGGATCTTTGGCCGTTCTCCGACACCTCATCAACTCCACAGGTGAGAAGACATGTCCATGAATACTGTGAATACGCAGTATATACACAGTATACACACAGTATATATGCAGTATACACACAATATATACATAATAGAGTGTACACAGTAATGATGATGATGATGATGATGATGATGATGATGATGATGATGATGATGATGATGATGATGATAATAATAATAATAATGATGGATTAGATTAGATTTTTATAGTGCTTTTCAGGTCACCCTAAGCACTTTACATTATTAATCCATTATTCATTCGCTCTCACATTCTCCCTCTGGTGGTGGTAAACTACATTTGTAGCCACAGCTGCCCTGGGGTAGAGTGACTGGTGCCATTTCGTGCCTACGGCCCCACCAAACATTTATATTCATTCATACACCTGTGTGAGTGGCACGGGAAGCAAGGAGAGTGAAGTGTCTTGCTCGTTGTGTCCCAAGGACTGACTTGGAGAAAGCGGGATTCGAACCACTAACTTTTCATATGGACAACCCGCTCTATCACCTGAGCCATAGCTGCCTCACAGTATATACAGTATACACACCAGTATATACATAGTACATACATAGTGTATGTGTGTGTACATATATATACATATCTATATGTATCAGTGTTCACATCGTATATACACAGTATATTTACAGTATGTATACAGTTTACACATAGTGTACAGTCAGTTCCCATGGTGACAGACATGGTCCATTCCTACAGAACCGAGTTTGTGGACCGGACCAGGGTCTGAACTTTAATGGTGCTTCTGTGACAGATTGAACAGTTTGTTGATTAAAGCTCAGTGGAATAATGTGAACGTGGTTTTTGATATGAAGCTGTTGGTTTGTGTCATGTGTTCTTCATGTTCCTGTTGCAGATTCAATGATGGAGAATAAGAAGCTGCTGATTCTGGCCAGTATCAGACAACCCATGGCTGACCATAGCAACAAGGTCCACACTCCACCGTCCACTACACATCAACTATTCTGTTGGTTTTTGTTAGTTTTGTGTTGGTTTTTTATTAGTTTTCTATTGGTTTTTGTTGGATTTATTTGGTTTTTGTTTGTTGCATTTGTGTTTTCTGTTGGATTTTATTGGTTTCTGTTGGTTTTTGTTAGTTTGTGTTGGTCTTTGTTGGTTTCTGTTAGTTTTTTCGGGTTTTTTTTGGTTTTCTGTTGGTTTTCTTTGTCTTTTTTTTTTTTTTGTTGGTGTCTTTAAGTTTCCATTGGTTTCCGTTGATTCATTTTTGCGTCTCTGTGTTTCCTTCTAAATACATGAACTGGGTTCCTCGTCGCCTATTTTAATGTCTTATTGTTTTTATGCTTCTTTCATCTGTCATGATGGACCCAGGTGAAGAAGCGTGTGATCCAGGTGATCAGTGCAATGGCTCATCATGGTTATCTGGAGCTGGAGGGAGGAGAGTTACTTGTTCGCTTCATTGTTCAACACTGCGCCTTACACAACACACTTCAGGTATACTTTCATGGTGTTTTCTTATGGTTTAAAGAGAATAGACTGCATTTCTATATGTGGAAAATGGCATAAACATGACAAATAAAACCATTCCTGTGATTTATTGACTGTACGATGGGTTTCCAACTGTATGCTTTACAGCCTTTATATAAAAACAGCTTCGTCACTTTAAAGACAGAGCTTCATTTAATTGTCAAACATGGGCTTTATTGTATTAGACACAACATATAAGATATGTTTATTACAGAAACACTGCAGAGAAAATAACTTAACTTTGGTTTAAAACAGAGTAATGTTTGTCTGTCATTATTTCAGACCAGAAATAGAAAAAAATGTTCAATACTTTTTCATCAAATGTGCTGATGTTTAACACCTATTTGTGTACAGTAGTGTTTATAGTGTTAATGTACAGTATTTATTGTGTTTAATGTAGAGTATTCATGGTGTTAATGTACTGTATTTATACTGTTCATGTAAAGTATTTTATGGTATTCATGTACTGTATTTATGATAATGTACAATATTGATAGTGCTCCTTCGTACCTTCGCTTCTGCGTACCTCTGCTCCTTCGTACCTCAGCTCCTTCGTATCTCCGCTCCTTCGGACCTTCACTCCTTTGTACCTCTGCTCGTTTGTACCTCTGCTCCTTCATGCCTTCGCTTCTTCAAACGTTCACTTCTTCATACCGCCGGCCCTTCGTACCTTTGCTTCTGTGTACCTTTGCTCCTTTCTCCCATAGATGCCCATCCTTTGTGTTCACCGGTAGTTGCTAGAGCCCCATTGGTTGTACCGCCACAATTTGTCCCATTGAAGTCTCATCAGTTCAGTTACTTCTCCCACAGCTTCATAATGTCCTGACTCATCATTGTCCCTTCCACTCTCCTAAGATCAAGCAGTTCCTCTGTAACGTAAAAATCATCAACTACCCACAAAAACATCGCCAGCTGTGTGGTGTCAGTGGCATCTGTGTTGTCATCACATACAATCGAGTACAAATCAAACGCACCAACTTCATTTGAGTCTTGATTTTTTAAGTTGGTTGACACATCTTCAGTTCCCCACACACCTGTATTTGTGACGTTGTTGAACTCCTGCATTTTCTCTGGGCTTATTCTTACCTGGACTTTAATGAGGCACTGTTTTATGAAGTTGCTGTTGTTTTGTTGTTGATGGTTTGGTGTTTTGTTGGTTTCTGTGTTTTTAGCGAGGTCCAAGGGCCACAGATCCAGAGGAAGTGACCAACGAGGCCCTGAGGACGATGTGTGACAACAGCCTCCACCTGCTGACCACCACCGTTGGACAACTGGCCCACGTACGTCCACTCCTGTTTCAGTGTTCAGTGGTGCTTTAATCCCATCACATACAGCTGTTGTGCATGTGTGTGTTTGTTCATGGACGTTGCTTTGATGTTGTTGTGTGCAGGTGCTTTGGCCCAAGTTGTTGTATTATCTGACACCGTATCAATTCAGTAACGCCACCACTCCTCTGTGTAAGAGTCTGATAGTGCTGGGAAACACCAAGAAACACAACAAGGACTCCAGTTTTAACATAGACTTTACACAGGAAGGTAAGAGGATCACACAGATATGAACAAAATATAGAACGTATTCAACAGAAACTGTAAAAACATGAACTGAACATGAATCTGACAGTGACTGTGCTTGTCCTGTTTCAGTCAATCTGCCTTCGCCTCAAACGCTGATGATCAGACTGATGGTGAGTGGAACACACTGAACACCTGGACCACACAGGCCTGGGTCACATAGACCTGGGCCACACAGACCCTGGTCACATAGACCTGGAGCACACAGACCCGGGTCACATATACCTGGGCCACACAGACCCGGGTCACATAGACCTGGAGCACACAGACCCGGGTCACATAGACCTGGGCCACACAGACCCGGGTCACATAGACCTGGGCCACACAGACCCTGGTCACATAGACCTGGAGCACACAGACTCGGGTCACATAGACCTGGACCACATTGACCCAGATCACATAGACCAGGATCGCATCCAAACCAGTTCAGACCAGTTGTTTACCTGTCTGTTTACCTGTTTACCTCCCTGTTTACTTGTTTGTTTACCAGTTTTCCTGTCTGTTTTTCTGTTTACCTGCTTACCTGTCTGTTTACATGTCTGTTTATCTGTTTAACTGCTTGTTTACCTGTTTACTTGATTACCTGTGGTAGGTGAACGCAGCCTTTCCGTTCAGCTGCAGAGGACATGGAGCTCCGTCCCTGTCCCTTCTCCTTGTCCTCAGCACCAACATCCACCCAAGGACTGACGGCCTGTGGGACAAAGACATCCCCCCCCTGGTGGCAGAACTGGACGGTACGAAGCGTCCCACTAGACCTGGGATGTGAGCTTTGACGGCAGAGGCTTCAGGCTGTTGGAGTCTTTTCACATTTTAGGGATATTGAGGGTTTTCTTCTTCTAATGCTGTCCTTGATTCTTGTCTTTTTGACAGTGTCTTTTTCAGTCTGACTGTTTGTTTGTTTGTTTGCTGTTGTTTCCAGAGTCAACAGTAGAAACTCTGGATCAGCAGCAGTGGGAGGAGAAGCTGCTGAAGGTAAACATTCAGTCATGGTTGCTGTTTGGACAGATTCACATGTTGGGACTCAGCGCCTCGTCTCCATCTGCTGTTTTGGTTCATTTTCTAAATGTCTTCCTCTTTGTTGTGAACTTCAGCTTTTGTCCAAAACTGTGGCGACTATCGATGATGATCAGTGGGTTTGTCATTTGGCAGCTGAAGCCACGCGCTACCTCTGTACTTACAACAACGCCTTAGAGGAGAAGGTGAGTAGACTGATGGGAGCACGGCTGTTGACGGTTCAATTCCAGGCTTAGTTAAAGCCATTTGCTGCTCCGTCAGCTGGAACTGACCCTGGATCAGTGATTTGTGTCTGAATCCTGATGTTGACAGGTCTCTGAGCAGATGTTTCAGGGTTCTTGTTCTCTTAAAAGTCTTGAATTTATAAATGTTCATGTAATACCTGCAGAAGTCTTTCAGAGGTGTTCCATTTGATGTGGTAGGTCTTCGCTTCTGTTTCCATGAACTTGTTGGCTGTGTTTAAATGTCTCTTAAATGTCCAAACACACTAACGGTGGTCCACTCCGTCCCCAGTGCTTGGGACATTTCTACTACGTTTGGCTGGAACTTGCTGGTAGTTCAACTACATTCATATTTTGTACTGCATCAAATAGTTTGAGTACTTTTTAGGTCATTTTTTGTAGTTTCAATTGCTCAATTTGCAAACTACAATTTTGGGCAACAACATAAAATTTTATTTCCTTAGCTGAATTGTTTGTAATATAAATGGTATTTCATGATTGGAAGCAGACAGTCCCTTTGTCTTTCCTCCTGAATGTCTTTGAAGCCATGATCATGTCATGACATTACAGCCAGTGTTGCCTCTGATTGGCTGGTCCTGGCACCACTCCTGCAGATTACCTTCCCCTACACTTTTACTTCCACCTGTTCCAACCCAACAATTTATATTGAAATTGGGAACCAGATATCGTGTGTATCTGGTGTGTTCACTGCACTGTTACAATCAGATCTCTGAAATCCAGTTTCGGGATATGATGATTTTACTCCGACCGCCACTGGATCCACTGCAGTTGGATCTCCTTGGTGTTTTGGGGATAACTCGGACAGATGTGGTTCTGTTTCTTCTCCTTAATAACCGTCATAGTAGACCCTAGTGGGAGAACCCTATGGAGTTCAGCTTCTATCAGTATTATCAGTCATCCACATGGGGGCGATGTAGTTCAACAGTTTTTTGGACATAAATCATCAATAATAGGTTGGTAGAGATCAAATGTCGTTCCTATTGATGTTCTTCCATATGTCCATGGTCTACCATCCACAGTTCAGATTGGCTCATGTTCATCCATCAGGCAGAGTTTAGGTTAAATGGGTTCATTCTTCTGGTTCTGTCAGGTCCATGGAGCTCAGTTTGAGTTCACATCTACTGTCCAACAGTTATGGTGGATAGATTTATATATAGCAGAGGACTGTGGAGTTTGGGGCTATCCCTTTGGACAATGCAAGCCTAGTTATCAGTGTTTTCAAACTAAGGTCGACTGGTTTCTGTGGTCCATGTTTCCTCTGTTAAGGGAACTGAGGCATCCAGTTGAGGTCATATCTGATAGGTTTATGTTCTGCACACTTCTGATGAACGTTGTGGTTGTGCTCCAGAGTTTCCTGTATCGGTGCATCGGGGTGACGCTCCAACACTGTTTTAATAAGGACATGGTTCAGAAACAGCTTCATGAACTCTTGGTCGGTGCACGTCACAACGACGCTGTGGAACGACAGGTACTGAAGCAGCATGGTGGAAGGTTCAGAGTTTAATGAACGCATCTGAGCTCTGACTTGTGTTTCTGGATATTAGGGCGTGGCCATGGGCGTTGGCCTGTGCGCCAACAGCCACCTAGAGGGAACTCTGGCTAAACTGGAAGAGTTTGGAAAATCAGACGCCTTTAAGAAGTCACCGAGCATCTTCAACCTTCTGAAGGTACAACTGCATCCTCATACAACCTCCAGTCAGTCTGCACAATGGCATCCCAATGCTGTGTCTTTTTCTTCAGGAACGTAATGATGTTGAGGTGGAGAAGGTGAAAAGTACTTTAATTCTGTGTTATGGTCATGTGGCCCTGAACGCACCTCCAGAGAAGATCCTGAAACGCCTTGACCAGGACATCCTCCGAAGCATCAGTAAACACTTCAACACTAAGGTATGACTAAGGCGGTCGGGGTTAGGGTTAGGGTAAAGGTTAGGTTATGGGCCGGGGTTAGATTTAGGGTTAGGGGTTAGGTTTAGGGTTCGGGGTTCGGTTTAGAGTTAGGGGTTCGGGTTAGGGTTCAGCTTTGACTGTAGTCTGGAACCATGTGACTCTGCTTCAGCTGCAGGTTCCACAGCTGCATGTGTATGGGTTCCTGACTGTTCCACCTCTATTTCATACAGGTTCTGGGGATTAAAGTAGAGACTAAGGTATGGTCCGTCCCAGGGCCTTGTCCTCTGGCTTTTATTCCACTCATACCAGTTCCTTCTGTCTTTTCTCTGTTTTTTTCTTCTATTCTGCTTTTCTTCTGCATAAACTAAAATCTTGATATTTAGTCTAAACATCTAAAGATCAAGAACAACAGCTGATTCAATAAGTCATTGTGTCTGAGCTTTTACTGTTTAAAGCTGCAGAACTCACAGCCATAGAGAACGGAGAACGGAGAGAGCATAGAGAACATAGAGGGTCTGAGGCCCTTTTCCTGTAAACAGTCAACGATGTGATCTCAGAAGTCCAGTCCATGTTTTTCACCATTCATTGGTACTGATCTACGGCTGTGAAAAGTAGCTTTAAACTCATTTTAAACTCCTGCTTTAAATCTGATGGAACTCACATCAGTTTGGGTCAAAGTTGTTGATTGACAGATGAGCTTCTGTGGAAACCTGCCCCTCCTTCATTCAGACTTACAGCATCAACATGGATGCCTACTTTTAACTCCTAATACCAGGGATTAGAGCAGAGCCAGAGCAGGTAGAACGGGTCTGAAACGCCAGAACCAGACCAGGTCTGAAACGCCAGAACCAGAGCAGGTAGAACGGGTCTGAAACAGCAGAATCGGAGCAGGTAGAACGGGTCTGAAGAGGACATCAACTGGACATGGACCCAAAGCCTTTGCACTCAATCAATTACTTGCTGGTGCATGGAGGGGGTCTGTCATGTCCTTCATGTGATTAATTGATTGACTGACCGATTGGTTGGTTGGTTGTTTGGTTGGTAGGTTGATGGATTGACTGGTTGGTTGATTGACTGGTTGTTTGTTTGTTTGGTTATTTGTTAGTTTGATTGATTGGTTGTTTGTTTATTTGTGTGGTTGGTTGGTTGACTGGTTGTTTGTTTGATTGACTGGTTGTTTGGTTGATCCTCTCCCAGTGCTTTGGCGAATCCTCTGTAGTTCTGATTCTTCTAGACTGAACATTTGTTATTTTTTTCCTGACTTTAGTTTCCTTTCCTTCACAC
Organism: Ostorhinchus rueppellii; assembly: GCA_030068375.1. Taxonomy (NCBI): domain Eukaryota; kingdom Metazoa; phylum Chordata; class Actinopteri; order Kurtiformes; family Apogonidae; genus Ostorhinchus; species Ostorhinchus rueppellii. The sequence goes on along the minus strand of JAQQZY010000009.1, from coordinate 29,574,628 downwards.
TTGTCCTTCATCTCTTAATCCACACCTGGTCTCTGTTTGCGTCCTTCCTCTCCCTCTGTTGTGTGTTCTTGGTGTGTGTTTTGTGGTGTTTCTGACAAACGATCAGGATCTGACAATGAAGCTGAGTCTGATCCAGAGTGTCGGACTCATCGCCAAAGCCGTGGGCGAGTGTGTGAAGAAACAGGGCTACGTCTTTACCCGGAAACAGGAGCTCATTAGCGTCATGCTGGTCAGTTGTTCAGCCACTACTTCACTTTCTACAGCTTCAGCATCTCTGTTCACACCTGGATTTATATTCCGCTTCAGGATTTCATCAAGGCGGAGGCGGCTGATTCGTTACGGACTCCAGTGCGCCCTCTGGTGATGAGTGCCTGCGCCAACCTGATGTATCCTTGAGCTAAAAAAACAGTTAGATCCTTGGTGATCTCTGAAGGCCCAGGTCTGGACCAGGTCTACAGGATCACCATGTACAAACAGTCTGTTTTACCCTCGTATGTGCTTCATGTAAAACCTGAATCACACTGCTTTAAGTCAAATTCCAACCAAAAAATAGAAATATTTGCGTTGACTTTTGTTGCTGTAGTCGACACGTGATGTGTGATCATTGTGTGTTTTCTGTAAATATACTTCAGTTCCTTGTGTGTTTCAGTGTGAATGTGACGAACAGATTCAGGTCTTTTTTTCCACCTCTGGTCTCAGAACAAGAACAAATCTAAATTTATGGTTTTGGTTTGCAGTGATTTTTTTTTGTGTACTTTGTGTTTTGTTAAGATTCTACTGATTCTCTTTTTGTTTAAACTTTTATTTTACTAAAGAGACATTAATAATAGTTTTGTTGGTTCCTTCCTGTTCATCGGTTCTTTCCCGGTCATCAGTTCAGTCTTTGACTCCAGTTTCAGACCTCTGGATCCTCCTCTAACTGAGAATGATTCCTTAGACCTGTTGAAGGTTTGTGTGAACAGTGTATTTCCTCTGCCGCCGGAGACACACACACCTGAGAGAACCAAAGACGATGATTTCCTGGACCCCAAGCAAAGACAGGTGACAACCGGACCACAGAATCAGTACATGAATCAGCCAATCAGAACAGAACCAAACTCCCCCAGTCCTTCCCAGTCAGAACAGAACCCAACCCCCCCATCATGGTTGAGTCCCTTGTTTGTCTTGTCCTTGTGCAGATGTTGTACAGGGACACAATGGCGTCGCTGCAGCAGCTGCTGAGGAGTTTCCTGTTGAAGGATCCGAACCCTGATGGCCTGCAGAACGTCTTCAAGGTCAGCTTCATCAGTTTGGATTCTAATCTCTTTATGTTCCCTCCATCTACACTATATATTCTCTATATGCACTCTCATAGTCTCTTGATGTTCTCTTCCTGTTCTCTTTCTGTACAATTTCTGTTCTTTTCTGTTCTCTTTGTGGTCTCTCTGTTCTCTTTGTGTTCTGTTGGTCTTCTCTGGGTGTTCTCTCTGCTCTTTTTGTGTTCTGTTTGTTCTCTTTCTGTCCTCTCAGTGTTCTTTTGGCGCTCTGTGTTCTCTCATTGTTCTCTTTCTGTCCTCTCAGTGTTCTTTTGGCGCTCTGTGTTCTCTCATTGTTCTCTTTCTGTCCTCTCAGTGTTCTTTTGGCGCTCTCTGTGTTCTCTCATTGTTCTCT
>JAQQZY010000009.1:29536110-29546968 GCA_030068375.1 Ostorhinchus rueppellii | reverse complement strand
ATATGAGCTCCAGCAGGATGAATGTGTATAACTTACATTCAGATGATTGAAATCCAACCAAATTAATTCTTCATCTGTTTTCAATCCAGTGAATCTGGCCTTTTTTGTCTTGAAGGTTCATCTTCTGATGTTTCAGTTTGATGAAACATGAACAGAAACTGAAATGGAAAAGTTTCTGCTCAAATATTTCGCTCCAAACTTTAGAGTTAAAAAAAAAAATGCACAAAGAAAAGTGAAAGACGTCAAAATGTTCCATCAGTATTAGAACTGGGTTTTCATCAGAAACTTTAACCCCTTCATCATCATCATCATTTCAGCAGATCTATCTCGATCAAAGTCCAGAACCCAGACTGACAGAACAGGGTTGCTGACACCAATGTTTAGGAACCAGTTCTAAAACAAATAAGTGCTCAGTCCGACCTTTGGATGGTTCTGGTCCTTCACACAGGTACATTCACACAGGTACTGAGAGACGAGCTTCCACATGACATAGAATTTCACAAACTCGACTCAAACTAAGCTAAACTAAAACTAAAATTAACTAAATTAAACTGAAATTAACTAACCTCAAACTAAACTCAACTCAATAATCTGGGCCTGTTGGTTATGGGAGTCTCTTCCTTCTTCCACTAGATGTGGCCTTGGTAACAGCTGTCTATGAGAACAAATGCTGCCGTCTTAGGACAGGCTAGTACTCCTTTTAAATGAATGAATGTCAGTTGGGGGTGGGGCCAAGGTGTATGCAGAATTATATCACTATAGATCAGCAAATTTGTGTTTGTAGGTTCTCATTTGCCCAGGTCAAAACATCACTTCTCAAATTTACCAATCTATGGTGATTTAATTCTGATTACACCTTGGCCCAGTCCCCGGCTGACATTCATTCATTTAAAAGGAGCAACACCCTGGACCAAGATGGCAGCTCCATGAACGCATGGTGAGACGATGAACACAACATCTAGTGGACATATCTCTGCTTGTCCTTCCTCTACTTCTACTTTTTCTCTTTGTTGTCTGAACTCAGTGTGTTACCAGGCATCATTTAAAGGTGTTAAAACTCACCAGGAAACAGAGAAAACGGTCCATCAGCAGACTCAACAGACAATACCTCCTCATCTACAACAGAGGATTCAGAAACACAACTGATCAACGTCCAAAACATCGACCAGAGCTGGAGTCCAAAACCAAATGGCACCAAACCAAATGGCGGTGACCTGTGGGGTCCCCCCAGGGGTCCCCCAGGGACTACTCTGGTTCAATCTTTACATGTTGCCTGTGGGATTTACATCTGTCTGTCAGCAGGTGAACACGGACCCTAACCCTAAGCCTCCAACAGACCAGTCTAACCCTAAGCCTCCAACAGACCAGTCTAACCCTAACCCTCCAACAGACCAGTCTAACCCTCCAACAGATCACTGTGTTGATGAAAACTTACTTTCTTCAACTAAACTCAGACCAGACTGAAGTCATTGTCTTTGGCCTAAATAAACCCACATAAAGTGTCTTCAGTCATCTGGAATCTGTTCCTTTCAAAGTGAAACTAAGTTTCTAAATCTGGGTTAATAATGGACTCCGAGCTAAACTATAACAGACTCATTAAATCCATCCCATCCTCATCCTTTTACCATCTGACAAACACTGGTACAATCACAGGTTTAAACTGGTCTAAACCAGACTTACACAGACATGCAATTATCTGGAGCAGGTTAGACTACTGGAATGGCCTTCTCACTGGTCTCTAAACCAGCTGTAAGACAGCTGCAGAACATCCAGAATGCTGCTGTTGGGGTCCTGACTAGAACCAGGAAGTACGACCATATAAGTCTGTGCACAGGTCTATGCACTGGCTTCCTGTGGCTCAGAGAATAGACTATAAAACAGCTCTGCTGGTGTATAAGTCTGCCCATGGTGTAGAACCAAAAGACATCTGGGACACGGTGGTCCCATATGAACCTTCTGGGACCTGAGAACCTCAGGGACTGGTCTTCTGTTGGTGCCCAGAGTCAGGGCTGAACAGGGTGAAGCTTCATTTCAGTTCCATGAGTTAAACTGTGGAACAGTGAGACAGACCTGTACTGTGACCTCTGACCTTAGAACCACTGAAAGGGTTCTATCTGACCTCTGACCTAGAACTTAAACTGTTCTATCTGACCTATGACCAAGGACAACTTTAAGGGTTCTATCTGACCTTAGAACTGAAAGGGTTATATCTGACCTCTTCTCTTTTACTGTTCTATTGATTTATGTTTTGTGTGTTCTTAACTCGTCTTGGTTCTGTTATTCTAAAACTGTCAGCTGTTCTGTGTATGAATGGTACTGCACATAGAAAATCTGCCTAAGCTCCCTCAGAGCCAGGTCCACCTCCCAGCCCCCCCGCAACTTGTTTCGGAGGGGGGACGGAATGCAAGAAGGAGGATAATGATGAGGTAAGGTTGGCATTGCCGATGGAGCACTATAATGCTACCCCACCCCCCCAGGTCAAAAATATTTTGTTGTGGGGGGGCAGGAGGCTCATAATGACGTAGAGCGGCTTTTATTGAAAAAAAGGTTGAGAAACACTAATGCAGATGTTCATTCAAGCTCAGACTGAACTCCAAGGTTCTTATATATTTATTATATGTGTGCAGCGCTGTTGTCAGATTGGCCCTTTGAAGGTCACATGACTAAGTATTTTGCATAAAAAGCATCTTCAGTTTAAAGGATGAAACCAACATCCTCATCATCACTGGACCCACCCACACTGGGTTATTTCGCACACGGATGAGATGAGACCAGATGGACCCAGTACCAATGACCAGACAAGTCAGTGGGTATGGGTCTGGACCAGATCTGAACCGGATCTGGACTTAGTCAGAACCTGGTTTGAACCAGGTCTAAACCTGGTTTAAACCCTGTCTAGACCTATTCAGGAAGTGGCTGTGGTTCTGAAATAGGTCTGGTTCTGTTCAGTAAAATGTGTGTGTTTTGGACCAGGGCTTGACTGAATCTGAATCTAATCCTAAATATTTGAACCTATAATTTTTCTTTTAAAGTGATATATTAATTGATTTTAATTGTGATGCAGATGAACGTCTTCATTATTTAACTAATTTAACTGTTTTGGGGGGGGGGTTCAGTGAAAAGGTCATAAAACGGTGAAAAATGGACCTGTAGCTGGATCAGAATGACGTTGACCCAGAACCCACAGAGGTCATGGACTGAACGGGCATTGATCCCTTGGTACTGGGTCTGGGTTGAACCAGGTTCTGTTCAGTATCGCTCTCTGGTTTGGTTCTAGTGGACACATTGGTCGATCCCTCCTCCTCCGCCATGCTATTGGCTGATTCACTTCTTGCTTACGTCCAGGTTTGGTTGTGATTGGCTGCAGCCAGTGGTCGTTGTTTTGGCAGCGTTTGCGTCGTCCTTGATCTGATGGTTTCCTCTGATTGGACCGTCTGAGGTTTGAGTTTGACCGCAGTCATGTGCGTTTTGTCCGTTTCTGGGAGGTTGGGGTGGGGGATCAGTATTTCTGTGCTGGGGGGGCCTCCTGGGTCTTTCATAGCCATACTGGCCCCCACCATGGCAGGATAGCTGCGATTCCTCCTCAGCCCTGCGTTGAGCCCTGGTAGCCCCGCCCCCAACCCAGTGGAGCTCAATGAAGCCAGCAACGCCCCCCCCGATGACCCCGAAGCTGACTGCGGCATCAAGGTGCGGAAACGTTTCAGTTTGTCCACGAGGCCCAGGTTCAATGTCTCAGTTTGTCCGTCATCATCGGGAGGAGGGGCTCCTCGCTCCCTCTCCGCCTCCCCTAGCACCTCCTTCAGGATGGTACGGGCCGGCTTTGATGCGAGGAAGGCGTCACGGTATGGCACCTCATCCAGACATGGGCTGAACTGGAAAACTGGCCGTGATGAGGCGGAGCTGGAGCAGGAGTGAGGGGAGGTGGAGGGGGAGTCGGGTGGGGAGGTGGACTGTAGCAGGAGGGTGTCTGGCCGTTTCAGCCACCGCCTGCTCTCTGTGTCTATATGCCGAACACGCCTCTGCACCAGTGCCCCGCCCACCGTGGTTGCCGCCCCGCCCACAGAGATTGATGCCCCGCTGGCATCCAGCCCACGGTCCCAGCTGCGGGGGTCGTACACCGAAGCGGAGATGCCATGCTCCTGCAGGAGGCGCACCAGGCCCAAGGAAGTGCTGGTGGTCTTGGTGGAGTCCCTCAGATTGGTGGAGGACTCGGCCAGGGACAACGACAGGGAGAGGCGGCGGGGGGTAGCGCAGGGGGTGTAGGAGGGCGTGGGTGGGGCCGAGAACGGCACAGAAGGGGTAGTAGTAGTGGGCTTGGCAAAACCCACACTGGTTTGACACGAGGCTACAGCTGAGCTATGGAGAGAAGACAGAGGAAGAAGAGGATGAGGAAGGGCATGGGGGGGGGGGGGTCATTTCAGCTCAGTGTCAATTCTATTATCAGGCAGAGTTTAAGATATTAGTTACAACAACTGACATAAAAAAAACAAAACAAATGTTAATTGTTCAATATCAGTCACAGGCTCTGAATCTGAGCCAATGAATGAAAGGGGGTGGGGCTGCTGCTGTGGTCCTGCTGAGTCCATGACCTTTGACCTCTGATTCTAAACCTGGACAGTGACCAAACATGCTGTGGTCAGTGACTGGGTTTAATGTGTTAGTTCCGGCTGGAGGAAAACGAGAAACACTAACCCCAACACTAACTCTGACCCCAGCCCCTGGGCCACATGTACAGTGGTGGTCGTTTATCCGTAGTTGAACCATAGTTGACATGTAGTTTAACTCATTCACTGCCAATAACATGTTTTGGCATCATTTCAAAGCTGTTCTGTAGATATGCCTGGCAGCGAATGAGTTAACTGTAGTTTAGTTGACTCGTAGTTTAACTATAGTTTAGCTGACCAGTAGTTACGGTAGTTTAGTTAATCTGTAGTTTAATTGTAGTTAAGTTGATCTGTAGTTTAATTGTAGTTTAGTTAATCTGTAGTTTAATTGTAGTTTAGTTAATCTGTAGTTTAGTTGATCTGTAGATTGACACACATTATTCTTTTGTTCTTGGACACATCTAGAAACTGCTGACGGTTCCACCTCATGCAGTTCCTCACCCGCCCACTGGGCGACTCAGTGGTTCTGTTCGAGGCTGGCCGTGACAATCATATGATACAACTGCACCGCCTCCTCATCATCACATGATCTGCTGGGCCAATCAGACAGCAGGGACAGTGAGAGAATGCGTCCATTGGACAGAGGTGGACATATGAACTCAGACACAGACGTGAACATCCAGCCTTTAAAGAGCCTTCATTTACCTGGAGGAGATGGAGGTCATCTGATCTGAGGGGTGGAGGATCCGACAGGTGGTGAAGGTGTAGGTGGAGCTGGTGTGAGACAGGCACTTCCCCGGGAAGTTGACTAGAGGAGGACAGAGGGACGGACATCAGAGGAACACATTTTCAAAGGGACACAGGGACAGACGTCAGAGGGACACAGAAGGACAGACATCAAAGGGACAGATGTCGGAGGGACACAGATGGACAGATGCCAGAGGACAGAAGACAGGTGAAGGTGAGCACAAGTGAATACGATGGAAATAAAGAAAAATTGCAGGCCTGAAAAGAACAGAGTGACATGGATAAAAATAGAAGGATGAACACTGATCTGATTGGGGGGGGGCTTGTTGCTGTCATGTTTGGGGTGTGAGGGGTACAGTTAATGCCCCTCTCACAACTGCCCCCCCCTTTGCCCCCCCCCCCGGGGGGGGGGGGGTCAATGCACTAAGAGGCTCCCTTACCAGGTACACAGTCCACAGATCCAGGCTGAAGGGTCTGGAGCTCCTTCAGGTCCACATGTCGATTCATCTCAGAGGATGACGGGATAGGAGAGGAAGGGGCGGGACTGCAGGAAGGGAGGGCTATGTCCAAGCTACGCCCGTCTCTCCCCTGCGGTACCTCTGATTCGCTGTTGTCTTTTCTGGTGCTGTACGGGGTGGATGTAGCGTGCCACAGATCCATGACGGCAGAGCTTTCACCAGACAAACCCACAAACGAGTCAGATGATGCCTCGTCCTCCTCTGGTTGGTCCAGAGGCCACGCTTCCTGCTCCTGCTCATGAGCCAATGTACGGAAGCCTTTGGTGACCACACCCGGCCGCTGGTCAAGCAAAGCGCCCATGTGGGGCTGGGCCAGCTGCTGCCAGGCGTGGAGGGTGGCTGACCCTGCAATGACACAGCACATGTTCAGACAATGGCTTCACTTCAAAACAAACACACCAGAGACACACAGACACACACAGAAACACACTCCTCTGCTGAAGTGTCATGTACAGTCTGGACACTTGGTGGCAGCAGATCAATGTCTCACACCTCAAACACCAGGAACTGAGCTGCCGGACATTAAGCTAAAACCATTGGTTCTGATTGGACGTTATGCTACAGCTGCTCACCTTCTAGTGGCTTCACAATCTGCAGCTTCTCAGGCAGGTAGGACCTTGTGGTGAAGGCGTAGCCAGACCAGACACTCCCTAATGAGGGGTGGGTACACAGTGACAACAGGCTCTCAGTGGGGGTCCCTGGGCCCCCGCTGCCCCCCTCCCCTCCTTTTTCCTCTTCTTTGGACAGGTACAACAGCTTCCTCTCCCTCTCATCCTCAAAGAAGTGTTTTTCTGAGAGGTAGTTGTCGCGGCGTAGAGACAGACGTCGCAAGGCCACCTCAAGATCGGAGGTGCCAGGAGTTCCGGGGGTCCCGGGGGGACGTTTGTTTGAGTCCTCTGACCTGGGGTGGATGAGGAGACACAGAGGACACTGTTAGAGGACACTGTAAGATATACCGGCTGGTTCCATCCACATTCAGTCAATACAAATAAAGATGAGACTTAAATTCAACAGGAAAAACAGATCAAAACTAACACGAGCGCTTCAACAACAAACTCTGTGTCCACTTTGCTTCTCCACCGATTTACAGGAGTTAAGGGTCCCCCCACCCACCCACCCATACCCATCATCTGGGATCTCCAGGATGCTGCTACTCCGGTTGTCCAGGATCATCCCACTTCCTGTCTCACTACCATATATGGAGTTGCAGCGTGGCGTGCCCACTCTGCTGGAGCGACCTGAGGTGAAACACGATGTCTGATTGGAGCCGGGTATGTTGAGGGGGGAGGGACCAAGAGGAGAACGCTGGTGACGCATCAGGTTCAGGTTCTTGACGGTCTGGAAAACCCGTTTGGGATGCAGTCTGAAGAACGCACAGTACACAAACCCATTAAGTAGCCTACTAACCTGAACTAACCCCAACCATGTCTGTGATGGGAGGGTCATCCACACCTACCTCTGTTCTTCCACCTCTGGATCATCCATCTGAAGCTCCTTCCTCATGGTTCCTTCTATTTCTGCTGCTAAAGAGTCCTGAACAGATCAGACCTGGGTTTTAGTCCATGTCACACATTTTACACCAGCGTCCAGAGCTTCGGTTCCTTCACTCACCATTGGGAACAGACCGAGTGAATGGAAACGCCGTGACGTGCTGAGCGGTAACATTTTGTTTCGCAGGTTCTTCAGCTCCTCTTGAGCCTCATGAAGCATCTCCATACATTCTGCATATTTATCCTGAAATTCCCGCAGCTGAAAAATACAGCAAGGAAGATGCTTGAAATGCAAACATACACACAGTTGTTTCAATTCACAGACTGAATGCAGATGAAGGTTTGAACTGGAGTTAGAGAGGCGATGTTTTTAGGTTCTAGTGGTGGAACATCTGAACGTTGGTGTTTCACAATCATCCATTTGTTTTCAATCAGGTCTAATATGTTTGAAATAGATGTACAACATATATGTCTGTACAACATATATTTGTGTACTGCACATATCGGTGTAGTACAAAAATCAGTGTACTGCATATATTGGTGTACTACATATAATGTATACTGCATATATACAAGCACTACATATATCAGTGTGCTGCACATATTGGTCTATTACATACAGTATATCGGTGGAGCACATCAGAGTCCGGCACAGGTTCGGGTCCCGGCGGGTGAACCTCAAATTTGAATGAAACAGGTGAAACATTTTGTGCTGTGTCGGATACAGGTTTGGGTCGGGTCGGATGCAGGATCTAATTGGACAGGTCTAATTTGTGGTTTACATTAGGTACAAAACAACATGTGCCAACAAACTGTGTTAAGATTCTGTGTTAAGCAACGTTTTTGTTTGGCTCTGCCTTCAACTGCAGTTGCACATATCACTGTGGTTTGATTGTCATAGCAATAAATGTTTGTATTTATTTATTTATTTTTTATATCTGACTGATTTTCATTCTGATTTGGGTCGGATATTGGGTTTAGTTATAGCGGGTCGGTTTGGGTGCAGAATTTTATTATAATTCTGTCTGAAAACGGGTCGGATGCGGGTTTAAATATGACGGGTATGGGCGGATGCAGTGTTTTAAAATTAGAACCATGCAGGACTCTGGAGCACATATATCGGTATACTACATATATCTGTGTACTACATATATACTGCATATCAGTGTAGTACATATATGATGTAAAACATACACCAGATACTACAAGTACTACATACATCAGTGTAGCACATATATCTGTGTGGTACATATATCATATACTGCATATATTATGTACTACATATATCATGTACTACATAGATCTGTGTAGTATATATATATCAATGTAGTACATATATTGGTGTAGTACATATATCTGTGTAGTATATATATCTGTGGTACATATGTCGGTGTAGTACATATATTTGTGGAGTACATATATCGGTGTGGTACATATATTGGTGTGGTACATATATCATGTACTGCCTCTATGTGCCCCTTCAGGCTGGTGTCAATGCTTTCCTGGTCCTACCTCAGCTGTCAGCTGTCGCTGGGCATCTTTGGCTGCTCCTAGATGCTGCGTCAGCTCCTCGTTTTCGACAGCATACTGAAAAAACAAACCCACATCAAGTAAAAACAAGTGGAACCTGCAGCTGAGGTCTTATACAGAACATGGATGAATGAACCAGACCAGGCTGCAAAAGCATCTGCCCAGTGGCACCAACACCGTCCTACCAGCTTGGCCTTCTTCTGCAAGTCAACGATCTGTGACAGGAGGTGGGTGATCTCCTCCTGCTGCCGCGACGCATCTTCAGTTTTTCTATTCAGTTCTTCAGCAAGAGATGAAATCTGCAGGTTGGCATCACCTGTGAGGAGTTTAGAGATGAGGTGAGAGACGAGATCAGAGACGAGTTTAGAGATGAGACAGAAACAAGTTCAGAGACAAGATTACACACGAGGTGGGAGATGAGTTCAGAAACGAGTTTATAAAATAGTTTAGAGACGAGTTTAGAGATAAATTTTGAGACGAGGCCGATGGCGTTGGTGGAACTGTGGTCAATACTCACGTAACTCCTTGACACAGTCGTTGACCAGCTGCTGCTCCTTCTCCTCATATGATATGGTTTCTGTCTCCAAATGACAGGCCTACAAAAATGTAAAAAAAAAAAAAAAAAATCCAACACAAGGGTAAAAACTACAGTACACAAGAACTAACCCTAAACCAACCCACTAACCACCAGGACAGGTTTACCTCGGATCGCAGGGTTTTGTTTTCTTCTTCCAGATCTTTGAGTTTCTTCTGCAAACAATCCAGAGGGAACAACATTGGAGTGGAGATGTTTGGCTCAGTCGGTCGAACGCTGCAAACGACCAATGACAAAAGCTTCAGTGAACGCAACCATCTATCAATCTACAGATACACACTCACTCACTCACTCACACACACATACACACACGTATACTGGGTTCTGTAAATTAAAGTCTACTGTGAAACTTAACTGATGGACATATAAACATATACACATATGAACACATAAATATATAAACACATGAACATAACAACAACAGGAAACATTGTGGACCCTAACCTTAACCCTAACCCTAAACTTAAGTGAACAAATCCAAAGATATTTTGTAGATCGGAAGTTGCTCACAACCTTTCAGCACGTCTATAAACCAAACCATTTAACTGCCACAGCTGTGGTTCACATGATTGATAATTGGTACCAGTAATTAGACAGTGACAGCTCAGTAGGGGGTACATTCTTAGACTTTAGTACGGGTTTTGATTTGATCAATCATGATCTTTTAATTGCCAAGTTGAGATGTTACAGATAACACACTAACCCCTAACCCTAAACCAAAACCTAACAGCTAATCGTGTGTTATTTTATGCAGTGTGAACAGACACATGAAAAGTTTTTAATGATATAATTCATGATATTGTGTTGTGTTTTGTCTCAACGCTCTGGTATCCACTGTGGCATATCTCAGTTTATGCTACTGACTTACCTTATGCATTCAATAAATCATCAGTTGTTATGTATACTAATGACTCTACAGTGTATTATTTTAATCCTAATGGGAATGAAATATCAACTGGAAAAGAAGTTAGTTGCTGTTCTTAAATGGGTCCAAAATAACAACATGATTCTAAATGTCTCCAAAAACCAAATCTATGCTTATTGGAAGTAAACAGCGTCTACATAATGATTCTCAATTGATGCTGAGAATGGAACGCTCCACATTAGTGTTCAACAGATGAGCCTTCTGGGCTTCAGTGGACCACTATGTGTCACAGTCACCTCATATGTAATCTATATATGAATCATATAGAACAGAGCATGGAACCAGTGACCTGGGTAAAGCTGCTGGCGTGGTTAGAAGGTTCTCCTACTCTGTCACTCGGTTATAAAACAGGTGGTTCCATCTTTTGTGTTCTCACATCTCTAATATTGTTCTATTATACAGTCCAATAAAGCTGATGTGAGCTTTAGCTCATCCAAAACAAGGCTGCC
>JAQQZY010000009.1:29311434-29321888 GCA_030068375.1 Ostorhinchus rueppellii | reverse complement strand
GATCCGATACCGATACGCATTTTTTGCTAATATCGGCGGCCGATCCGATCCAAGTATCGGATCGGGACAACCCTAACATACACAGCACTTTTACTGTATACTGAGACCCACAGCACAGCCAAAGGCAACAGGTAGCGTTAAACAAAAGCAAACAACTTTAACACAAACATTTAGTGGAGGCACTTTTTTATGAGAAGAGGAGCAAACGGTGGAAAGAGAAGCAGTGACTGTTTTACCTGGTGTAAGATATGCAAATTAGTCTCAAAGATCTTTGTAAAAGCCACAAGTGGGAGATAGTTGTGTGAAGATCCCCCAACACTTCTGGAGTAGAAAAAAAGCTATGAATGACATTTATGATCTGGAAAGACTGACATCATTAAGACTCACTGCCCCGATAAATGTAAAAAAATATTGGAATAATGGAATGTGTATATTGGTCATGGAGACTCTTGAACCTAGGGGTGGGGGATATATCGAATATACTTGATATATCATGGGTTGTGTCACGTGAGATGTACGAAATGACTATATCGTGGCCATCGAGTACAAATTATCACATAAATGTTTAAGACGTCCGTAAGTAATTCTCTTTGAAGTTTTGCTTCTTTTACTCTGCTGTGGCTCCTCACAGCGAAGCGGCACACTAGCCCCGCCCATCCAGAAAACTCATGCGCACATGCGTGTTTTGTATTAGGAAGGGTCTACTTAGAAGTCTGCTTGAATTTTTTTCTGGTGTCATTTTATGCATCAAAGGGTTAAACTTAACATTTTTATAGTGATTTAGAGGAGAAATCAGAATATTGAGATATATATCGTGTATCACAATATAGCCTAAAAATATCAAGATATTGGTTTTAGGCTATATTGTGCAGCCCTACTTGAACCTATCTAATGTTTTCATTACCTATCTGAAACCTGTTTGTATTTTGTTTGTCTAGAGACTGAACTTAATGCTGTCAATGTTGAGGTCTTCTTCTTCTTGTTTCATTGTTGTGATGTTTTATTTGTATGTTTAAAAATGTAGATAAAAAAATAAAGTATAAAAAAAAATTAATTTAAAGAATTGTGATAAAAATTGAGATTGTTGTTTTATTTTTTTTTTTAAAATGGTGCTATGATGTTTTTACCGCATCGCCCACCACCTACTCCTGACCTGCTTTTGGGGATGAAGAGGTAATGGTTAATCTAGGTTTGAAGTAAAGACACAAATAGAGTATTTAAGTCAGTAAATATGAACACCTTCACATTCATCTTATAAAAACATTGAAATTGATCAGATTATTTTAAAGGGCCTTTAGGCCAAACATTTGAGTCCAATATTGTTGTTAAACAGTGATTTGTGAGTCACATTAATGTCATTTCCACATGTTATGAGGCTTGAAAAACATTCCAGCAGCAAACTTTCACCACTTCCCCTCACATCAAACATCAGAGCGGAGCACATGATGACATGGAAACAGCAGACGTGTAAACATGCTCCTGGCTGCTGTCAATAGATTGATCCATTTTGTTCCATCCTATAAACATGGACAGATCTGTGTCAGTGTAATAGCCAGCGGTAGCAAACACCAGGCTTTCACATCAAATGTCTAGGGCTGTAGTGTTAACATTGTGTCCCATTTCTGAGGTTAAGATTTCAACTCCCACCACTTGTAGCTCCGTCCTGAAGGGCCACTACCTGGTCAAGGACACTCCAAAACTAGGTTAGGGCTGAGGGCGGACCCTAGAGTGTGACTGGACCTGATTTATAAAGTACTGTTATCCAGTGTTTCTGCAGCTACTGTATAATCTACAATTCTTACCCTGGAACTCAGAGGATGACCGGTTCAGACTGAGCTATGGTTGCGCTGGTGCCACAGAAAAATTATTATTCCATTACATATTATTATTTATTAAAAAGTATAACAACAACAACAACAACAACAATAATATAATTTTAAAAAAATATTATTCCACCCTTTTTTTCTTCAATTTCCTGTTAATTTTAATGCTTGGTCCAGCTAAAGGTACATTTGTTTGGACAAATATAATGAGAACAACAAAAGCAGCTCATAAGAGTTGAATTTCAGAGCTGATATCTATCCATTTATGTTTTCTTTTTTTTTCCCTCTTTTTTTGTGGGGGGGGGGGAGGATTTTTCAAATACAAATATAATTCAAACAAGGTAATAATAATAATAGTCAATGAATGGTTGCCATGTTGAATAAAATATCTCTACTTTGTCCATTAAGATTGGGTCTGATGTGAAGGGTTTCATGTTTTCTTGATTAAAAACCAAACTCCCTTCAGTTCTTCCATCAGTATCTGTGCCATTGTATTGACAAAAACAGTGCTTTTATTCATTCCATTGTTTTCTTTTCTGTCTGTTTTAGTCACATGCTACGCACATGAGTGAGGACTGGATTGCATAACCATTGTTTTGATGACTTTTGGTGGTCTAATAATTTTTTCCGCAACTGTGCATGAAAACTTCGGACCCTGGTTTGACTCGCGTTCCCTTTCGAAAACTTTTACATTTACAGGTCAAAGTAGGATCAGGTGACATGTTGAATGAACTGAATAAAGATCACAATGAAGGTTAAATCCTTTCTTTCATATTTAAAGGTTGTTGTTTTTTTGGTTCGTCTCTAACCAGATGCTTATTTGCTGTTGACTCCAACATTTCAGCAGTTTAGAGGTCTGACATCCTCTGTCTCTGGAGATCCTCTATGGGATTAAGTGTGAACATTTCAGTGGTGTAGTGTCCTTCTGCTGTCGGTGCATTAACACTCTGAAAGTCCCCATCGCTACATAACAACATCCGAGCTGCAAATACACACTGAAAATAGTCTTTTATGTGCTGCTGTCTTCTGTAGGGATGTAGTCATTTTAATACCAGGTCGGCTGCCTTGTGCTCATCCAAAACAACCACAACGACTTCCCTCATGACAATGTTTTGCAAACACACAGTTCTAGACTAGTACTGGCACACAGGGCTGCCCAAGAGCTCGACAAACAACCCTGATGACCTTTACCCATATTCCAGAACAACAGTGGAGGGTGTCTGACCCTTCTACTGACCTGGAACTGAACCATTACAGTGTAGAAATAGATCTGGATATGAGAGATATGAGAAGTATTGTGTTGTCATTCATATCCAGTACTGTGTAAAAGTCCAAGTCCAACCTTCTGTTTGTTGGTTTAGTAAAGTTCTTATGTCCACACATGTGCGTTTGTGTCTGTATTTAATCCAATGTGATATATGTGAGGTATAAACGGCAGGAAAAACAAAATATTCGGGGTAAAAACAGCTTCTATAAACCACAGTGTCACCTCCCTTTGCACTGAACACCTCTGTTTTATTCAGACAATGAGATTTTTGGCATTCATTTTCTGATGTTTTATACCTGGTTTCATTCAACACGTGTCAGATTTTTCCAGGCGTTTGTGCTTCTTGTCATAGGGTCAGACGTCACACTAAATACAGGGTTCCTACAAGTTTCTACAAGTTAAATTTAAGACTTTTTTTAAGACTTGCTTATTTCACAGCCCGTTTCAAGGCCATACTGGCAAACACTCTTGACTCCTAGAATTTAGGAAAGTGTAGCCTATTTATTTACTCCAACACCTTGATTCCCACCGTTCCAAGTCATTTCTCACCAGGGGCTGTAAAGTTCATGATAATTGGTTCCTAATTTCATTATAAATTGTCAGGTTGGGACAGGTGGAACTGACTAGACTAACACTGCTTTCTCGGTTTTCACAATACAGTGAACAAGTTTATGGCAACATAACTTAAGACCTACCATATCATATTTAAGACTATTTTAAGGTATTACATGCAGATTTGTAAATTGAAGACTTAAGACTTTTAAGACCTGTGGGAACCTTTTAAATAGTGACTAACCTTTACAACATGTTTAGTGCAGTTTTTTGTGTGTGTTTTAAGGCTGTGCACATATTTCTTTTATTTTCTTGTTTTATGTGAAGAAAAGAAAATCAGAAATAAATATGGATGTTCATTTCAACCCTGCTGAAACAACCATGATAGATAGTTTTTAGGGGTGCAACGGTACAGGTAGGGCACAGGTCGGTCCGTACCCCGCGTTGTGGACCATGGTTTTCAGTTTGGTTTCGGTACGAGTTTTATTCGTAAAGAGAACAGGTTTTTTTCTCCCAAAATTATATTTTTATTTTACTTGCCAGCAAAAACTGAATTTCACAGTAGGAATAAATTATATCACTGGGCTCAATAAAATCTTTGTAATAGTGTTCTAAAAGTGAGTTACTGTGGAGACGATGTGTTTGTCAAGTCCGAACAAAGAACGGAGACCCGAAATGCAGAGATACAAGATGGACTCAAGTTAAAGAATGAACAGTTTATTATAACACAAGAAATATACAGTGAATGAATCTCTTGAGGTAGTCTCAAAGGGGAAGTCCAAAACCATAGGTTGGGGCCGGACCAAGGGTCAGTAACCAGGATAAGCAGCTAGCAACGGTACCAGGGATTAAGCAGGCTCTAATAAGGGACAGACAGAGATCAGATACACAGCCAACAGAGGACGCAGAGGTATCAAAGGGGCTCAGACAAAAATCAGTACCGTTAAGAGTATGCAGTCCAGGATCCAGGGAATCCGTCCGAGAAAGGCAACAGCACATGAAGGTCAGGGCAGGTCCAAATACACAGGCAGTAGGTCAGCAGGGAACAGGCAAACAGGCTCAGAGGTCAAGGCAGAAAAGGGACGGAACAGGCAGACAAGGAACAGATGCTGGTAGGTTTTAGAACACCGAGGTAGAACAAAACAAACTGGCACGGAACTGAGGACAGACAAGGTTTATATACACAAGAGTGGAGGAGAGACAATTACCCACAGCTGGGTAACAAGACACAGGTGGATAAATCATGGGAGCGGGAAAACACAAGGAGCAGGAAGTAAAGACAGCAGACATGACACAGGAGGAGAACTTAACAAAATAAAACAGGGAGACAAGACAAAACATAAAACAGACTAAGATCTTTTACCAGACGTGACAGTGTTTACTTGTGGGTCGGGTTGTGGTGGACTCTGATGTGTGTTCAGTCACTTCTCTATCTGCTGTCTGTCACTGAGGGGCGGGGCTTCACATGCATGCCAAGAGAGCAAGAGAAAGAGACAGAGAATATGAAGAGCCAACACAAAATCAATTGCAAAACTGTCCTACAGTCCATGAGGGCAGATTGTCCCGTACAGGTCGGACTGAACACTACACAATTTTCTCAAGTTGCATCTGTAGTACTAAATGAGTGTGTGAACGTCAGCACTGATGTACTAATTATTCAAGCATTACCTTGAAGCTTTAATAGAAGTTGAAATCCTTAAACCTTTGCCTCCTCATCGCTGTGGTGGAGTCCCGGCCGTAGTGCAGTAGTTTCAGATTGGACTGTGCAGCTCACATTTCCTCGTAGTCCTGATCCTCTTCTGTGCCCTTTCACATATCCCTCCATCCCCCAGAGTGCAGTTCCTTCTCTCCTCCAGCAACAGTCATCCTCCTCATTCTCCTGTGCTTTGAGGGCCTCCTCTTCCTCATCTTCACCTCTGTGATGTTCGGCACCCAAGTCCACTCCATCTGTACCGACGAGACCGTAAGTGACCCACTCAGCCTCCCACTAGCCTCCCCCTTTTCCTCTTAACTCCCTGCTCTTCAGAGCTTCTCCACCTGCTGACACCTTCTGCTTTTTTAACCCCTTTGATTCAATCCTCTAACAGCCAAGTGATATCTCTTTTTCTGCAACTTGAGGTAGAATAAAGTCACAAATTTCCAGCAGGCTTTCATTTAAAAAACATCTGCGAGTAACTGCCAAAAGGAAAGAAATTTCAGTTGTGGGTGACACCTGCAGAGCTAAAATTGAAGGAATGTAGGAGTGAAGTGTTTGTGAAGTTACTGAATTAATTTTTTGACAGGTTAATGGAGCCCTGAACACTAGACCTGCAATAAATCCTGTACACCTGCACTGCCGAGAGCAATAAAATGAGATTTAATACAGAGCTGACACCTTGAATTTCTCATTTTGTCTGCTGAAAAGATCCATTGTTCTGAGAATGACAACAACATTCGAGTAGCACATCTTCAGAAATGATAGAGGAAATGACAGGATGATGAGTGAACATCTGGTTCTGATCAAAGAAGCACATTGTCTTAAGAAATATGGTGCCTGGAGGTCGGATACAGCAGCTCTTAGACCTGGGCCAAGTTTGTCATTCAGTTGTGTTGTTACTTCACACGTGAGGAAGTTGTTTTTGTTGTGTGTGATGATAATAGCATTCCACTTGGTCTTCATTATATCCTTTAGTGTGACTTTTTACCCCTCAGCCAACGTAAGGCCAAAGGGGTATTTGTTTTGTTGTCCGTCCGTCTGTCCATTCATTAATGTAATGGCATTATCTGTAGAATTCATTGAGGTATCGGCCCCAAAGACAATCTAATGTAAATTAAAGGCAGTAACTTTCAATTGAATCTTTCGCTATATTTGGCTGAGGGGGTTACCGTTTTTTCCGGACTATAAAGCACACCTGAATATAATCCACACCCACCAAATTTTAAAAGAAAAAAAAATATTTTTACATACGGTGCTTTACAAATTTATTCAACCACCTGCCATGAAAACCTAAATAACTTCAGAGTTTACGAAAAACTTGCTTAAAATTAACAGTTTCATTGATATTTCATTATTATATTTTTTTTAGTTTTGACTTGAACATCCTCAGAACGGCTCTGCCACAAACTAGCATCTTCCTCGGTGCATCACCTCTTCCATTTGTCTCTCACTTTTACACTTCCTACTAAGAGCGCCCCCTGGAGCCCGTTAGCCCATACAAAAATCTATAGATTAGCTGCATCATATTCCAGACCGCAGGATTCAGGATTTAACTTGAGTAGGATTTCAGTTTGGGACTTGAACGTCTGCTGAAGTCATTTTTTGGTAGGGTACCTGTACTTCTACTCAGGTGGGACCTTCCAGTACCTTATTCAACATTGGTCTGGACTCATCAGATCACATGATGAACTGTTTTTACTTTGAAACACATACCAGTCTTTATGTTTTCCATCAAACTGATGCTTATTTAAGAAATGAGAAACTCTTCACTGCATCAGTTCAAAGGTTAAAGATCTGAAACATATTCACTGGTGAAATGATTCAGTAGAAGGACCTGAAGTAGGAGCTAAATCCAGACTGGGACTGTTCGGTAGTTTTGGACAGACTGTGTATTTTCTGGTTTCTTATCTTTAGCTTCTGACCAAACAAGATATTTCATCATTTTGTGATGTGTTACAGACCAAATAAAGATTTGATTAATGAAAAGTGTGGATTGTAGGAGTGCTTCTCTCACATTAAAACCATAGCACTACTGCTACGACCACTGTGTTCTCCTTATCAGAACAAGATCATTTTCATTATTGCGCAATTATGACAAAAGACTCACCACTGATGGTATTAGTGGATATTTGCCTATTTTACTACCATCAGCCTATCGGTAAATAAGGCGTCACCCCATGCAGCTGCAGTGGCTGATGTTTATCTGCAGCTGCACCACTTTCACTAGTGTTCAGTCGACTTCATCAAACTGTCAGTAGTTCAGTCTGTTCCATGAAGCTCCAGAGGGCAACAGTTCATTTAAACCAAAGTCTGTGACGGAGGTTCTCCTCCAAGTGGACTGAAGCAAACTGTAAAACAAGTCAACAACATCAGCATCAGATAAATAACCTCTAAAACCATCATTGCTGTTACTGGTCCACAAACTGAGGATGTGGCATCATCAATAAGACTGTTATCACCGGTTTGTTTGTTTACACTTTAGCAGCAAAACCATTGGTTAAATTCAGACCAAATTGGGTTTATAGATCGCCAGTGACCTGGAATAGATTGATTACATTTTGGGAAAAGTAGGTCAAAGTAAAAAAAAATTTAAAGGAATTTTTAAAGTCTTTTTTCTTCCCATTTACTTATAATGGGTGACATTTCAAATATCTATAAAAACATCAATTTTGTTTCAATTTACTTCAAATTTGGCACATATATAGAGGCAGTTGATATGATGACGTCAGCTGAATCAATGATAAAATAAGCTACGGGCTTTGTTATGCCTGGTACAACTTGTAAAAACAGGGAAAACTGACAAAAGAGTGACTTTTTTCAGTAAATATCATTAACTTAAATGTAAAAACAAGCATCTGTCATTTATCCAACTTCATGGGTTTTATATAGTTTATATAATTCTGACTCAGTTTACTTAAAATGTTGCAGAGATCTAGAGATTGATTTTCAACATCACTGCAGAATATCTAAATGATAGCTTGTTTTTGAATTTTTTTGGTTACATTTTTAAATCTTTCTTTTCCAATTTACTTATAATGATCACCATTTCAAATGTCTAAAAACATAAATTTTTGGTTTCAATTTACTTCACACTTGGCACATAAATTATTTTTATATTTAACAAATCTTGAATATGGGTGAAAGAGTTGGTCGATGCTAAAATAAGATACAATACGTGTGAGGGGCGGGGTTTGTTGTACCTGGCACCACTTATGTTAGTATAGATTATAGATTATAGATTAGATCCTATTATGTACGTGGTGCATGTATTATGGTTTCAGAAAATTAGCCATTGACTCTTATTGTTTGTGTCTGTTTTTATTTGTTCCTGTTAAACTCTGAATAAGAAACTGTGTCCAGTTGCTGCAGTATCTGACCTTTAGGATTTGCTTAAATGACAGATTTAGTGACTCGGGGCTCTGGACCTGGACTAGATTGTACACTCTTTGCTCCTACACTTTGACTGTTTATCCTTCACTGTTTCTTTTATTTTGGCAGTTACTTCAGGAGAACAGTCTGTGAACCACAGATTGTGTTTTTGGTAAAAACTTGAGCTAAACAGTCTGTCCTGGTTTGTACAGGACTTTATGTCAGTGTATTCAGTTACACACAACATGCTTTTGATTTCCACATTAGTTTCAAATGGTTTCAGGTGCTTCGTTGTTCACCTCTTTCCATTTAAAACTGTACATTTAACATTTAGGATTTAAAGGTGTTTGTGATGAACTTGAACTGAAGAGATGTATTTGGATCCAAAGGTAAAACTGTCCATGTATCAGTGGAAGAAGGAATCAGAGTCTTTCCTTTAATGTTTGGTACCATCATAGTCAGACAGTGCGATGGTTCACCAAACTGAACTAAACTTAATCAAACTCCTTTTCCTGCTTTAAGCTTCTTTTTGTCTGCAACTCTAGAGTAGAGTCATGGGAGGCATTGGCTTCAAGACTAGACATAGTTTGGATTGTTTTAAGTTGGATTGTATGTTTCTCATCCATAGTCAGTGTATTATCTGTAGATTTTAACTAACTATTTTTGTAATCAATGTATTTTTTACTGTTTTTCAAACATACAACAAACAAGACAGAGACTGAGACATAACAGATTTAAGACTCCACAAAAAAATTGTAATAACAATAAAATTTTTAAAAACTACAATGAATAATAATAAAAGAAAAAGACAATAAAAAAAACATAAAAGGTTCCACTATGTAATTATCCAATCACTTTGTACACACACATATAATCCAGAGTCAATGTGCATTGTCAGCTGTTCTATATAAGAAATAAAAGGATGCCATACCAAATTAAACTTCCCCATTGATCCATTCAGTGTGTATCTGATCTTTTCAATTTTAAGAAAAAACATAACCTCACATATCCATCTGCCAAAGGAGGGGGTTTGTCATTCTTCCAATTTAAAAGAATGAGTCACCGCTAAAAGGGAGGAATAGGCGAATTATTTAATTGTGGCCTTTGTAGAGGGAGATCTTCTAATGGTACACCAAAAGTCCAATAAAAGGGCAAGGGTCAATGGTTAGACCTGAAATAACTGAATTAACTAACACACCTTTACATGAAATAGAAAATTAAATCCATTATATTAGCATCTTCAATGACAACAGTTTGCGTTGTTAAAAATCATCATTTACCTCGTAGAAGATGGAAGTCTCAGGTCAACTGTGTCTCCATCGGTTTATGTTCTTGCATTGTTGTGCAAGTTTTTATGTGTTTTAACCTTTATGTAATCTCAGAACATACTGAAGCGAAGGTCCTGAAACCAAATGAAAATACGAAGGGAAAACATCCTTAAGACTATAACGTCGGAGTGTGTCAGCGAACCAAGAACATCACAACACTGTGGATGTATAAACTCAGTCCATCCTTTCCAATGTTAATCAAAGATACAGGTTTTAAATGTAAAAGCACATGTCCTTCACAAAAATGTAAAACATTAAACCAGTCTCTTCATGTAAACACTCTTAAACTGACATTTTGTTTTAACCAACATTAAACGTACATCTAAACATACATGAAGCTGGTCTGGCAGAAAGTATCATCAAAGGAAAAAACAGAAGTCACTGGTCATGTGTTGGACTTTCTGTCTAATTCTAGGGCA
>JAQQZY010000009.1:29287685-29297886 GCA_030068375.1 Ostorhinchus rueppellii | reverse complement strand
ATGGACCTGTGGAGTTGAATGAATGAAGAATTCAGAGCCAAGCAGAGCATTTACAGTTTATGGAGACCACAGGGACAGTTTTAAAAAAAAAACTAAATCGCACTGATTTTAGAAAAATAAGTGCAATTTTACCTGCATTCTGCTTCTGTTTATAATTTCCACATGTTCATTAAAGTTACAGATCACAGTGCATGTACAAATACACAAAATATGTAATAACAGACAATATTAGTAAAATTTAACGTAGTTCATATTTGTTCAAGTTTGTCTGATTTTTTTTTTTGCGACAGGATGGTTTATAAATGTAAACATTTTCTTGTAATTTAACTCCACCCCCCCCACACACACACAAAACATTTGCAGTTGTAATTTCTAGATTCTTTTCCAGATGATTATGATAGTATGTTATCGGTCTGACCCACTGAATGTAGAACCTGAACTCAAATGCTTTGAACATCCTTGATCATTCTTATCTTCAGTGTCATTTTTATATGTCACACATTCATCCCACGGCTCGAACGGACCTTTCTTTTTGTTCTGTGGGTCCTGTGTTTGACACCTGTGATTTGAGCAAACCTTTGCACAGACTCAGTTTAAGTTTAGGTAGAATTCTTCATTTGGCAGCAGCACACGGGTCCAAACTGTAGGAAAACACTTGAACTGAAAGGGATCAAATAGTTTTTATAAAGACATTCCTCCTCGTACGTCCAATGTTTTCTCTTTTTCCTGAATCTATTTCCATGCGATTCCTAGAAAGTTAATGTTTCTTAAATTAGGTCTCATTTCGAATGTAAATTAAATGAAGATTAAAACATGAATTTGGAAACAGCCTTAGGATAATCATGTGTTTCATGAATAAAACTGAATTCCTTTTTCTGTTTAACCAGATTGAATCCCATGGAGATGGAGAGCTTTTACAAGGATGAAACTGGCCAAGAGGTCAATTCAATATATGTTCAGCTTTTGGTGGGAGTGGCCTAACCCCCCCCCCCCTCCTACATTCTCTGTAACAAACACGTTATTTTCCAGTGTTGTAAAGATGGAAAAACTCCTCACAGCTTCCTCACATCTGTAGGGGTCGACTCCTGGATCCACCATGTGACTGGAGCTGAAGTTTCTACATAATCCTGAGAAACGAACCAACATCATCACCATCATCATCTTCCCTGTGAGTCGTTTGGGTCCATGCTAGACAAACAAATTTACAAAACCTCGCCCTGATTCAAGGATTCTGTCACTGGAGAAACAAACTGAATGTGACCTGGTTAGAAATGAAAGGCGTCGTCCAGATGTTGAGCTCCACGTTTGTCCATGACGCCGTCTCTGCTTCTTCTCAGATCCTGAACGGTTCTGTAGGATGAGCACCGTCCTCAAAGATGGACCCTGTTCCAGAGTTCTGATGGTGGTGAAGAATGATGTCCATCATGTTGGTCCTAAAACTCCTTTGGACTCAGATCTGGTCACTGAAAGGCTCGTATTTATTCAACTCCACTGTTCTTAGTGTGTGCTTCATTTCTTTGTGTATTTGGACCCTAATAGTTCACACAGTTTGAATGTGAACCCTCCAGCTGCTGATCAACTATCTGCACATTCATTTGGACAGAAATCCAGTGGATTTGTCCAACCTGTTTGAATTCCTGCTTAATTTGTTACATTTTAGAACTCGTTACATCACAACATTTACACACATATAAGGACCAACATTTATCCAGTTCAACATAATTGTTTGTCAGTAAAGGTAAGTTGGAGTAAAGACTGAAAATATGTCCAAACTTGGAGCCGATTACCTCAAATGTTCAGTTGTTTGATTTTTACAGTATATGCAGACTGATGGGGACGAGGCCATAAAAGCCAGTCTGTTTCGACTGGTCGCTCATCTCGTCTCCACTCTGATCGTTCCAGCAACTGAAGTGAAGTCACTGACACTGAACGGAAAATCTTTGCAACGCACCATGGGATGTACTTTCCAAATAATGCCCATCAACATTCTGTATGTTTCTTTAAATTTTTGTATTATTATTTAAATGCATTTGTAATTGGATTTTTTGTTAACATGAACATTAAAAACATCTGTTCGTCTCCAGGACTCGCTCTGAAATTCCGAGTCCTTCTCCTCCATCTGTGGTCCGGCACCGAGTCCTTGAGGGTCAAGTCCGAGACGAGGCTGAGAAAGCAGAACATGGTCTGTAGTCCTACAACAGTGGTAGACAGAGCGTTAAAATCAGCCACAAACTTCCACTGAAAAGTTTCCTGGAGTCTCGAAGGTAAAATGATGTCATTCAGGAACAATAAATGACATAAATAACCTTGTGTTATTCTTGCTTTTCACTCACACAATCACACTCCAGTGGGTTGTGTAACCATGACGTGGCAGACTGTTGGCATGAGAACCATTTTGTTCATCATCCAAAAATAAATACAGCAGCGTCTCCTGTTCGTACGTGAACTCAGTTTTCATTTAGGAAACATGTTCAATTCTAAAGAATTCAGATTCACTGACTGAAGGAAAACGGAATGAAGGAGAGCTCAAAAACAAAGTGCATTTGGTTTGTACTTTCACACTGGTCTCTTCAGCTGCTGGATAATAATCTGTAAAATGCACTTAACAGTAAGACTGAGTTCCCAAAGTGTCTTCAAAACTCCAGAGTCCAGGGTTTGTGGAAACCCTCCAGCAGGTAACAGCGACGTCACTTGTCCTTTTTGTCGTCCTCTAGTGGCTGGGTTTGAGGCATGGATCCGTGAAGCAGCAACAGCCCACACAGAGTGAGAGAGATGCCCACCCACCACAGAGTAGCATGGACCTCCCCAAACATGAGTCTGCCAAAGACGGCCTGAACACAAAAAACACAAACGGTCACAGAGGATCCAGAAACAGGACGACGCAGGTGGAGACACAACTCACAGAGGACATGAAGTTGGACGCGGTGGTGGTGACGGTGGCTCTGGCTGAGGATGAACAGTGTCGCAGAGCTTTGGAGAAGAACGTCCACATGACTGCGTTACAGGCGAAGAGCAGAGCTCCACAAAGCAGATGGAGAGGGAGGTGGAGCTAAAGCCACGACAGGAGCACAGGTCAGAAATATAGCATGAAGACAAAAGGATCTGCATTTATTTACCTTTGACTTGTAATCACACCATCTATTCCAGGGGTCAAACTCAGTTCAGTTCAGGGACCAGATTCAGACCAATGTGATGTCAGTGGACCCAACCAGTAAAATAACATAACTTATACCTTCAAAATTTTCTCTTTATTTTAGAGCGAAAAGTACAATTATATTATGAAAATGTTTACAACTACAAAGTCTCCTTTAAAAAAAAAAAAAAATGTAAGTAACATGAACAACTTGTAATTTCTTCGGAAGAACAAGTGCAATTTTAACAATATTGTGCCGCAGTTTATCATTTCCACATGTACATTATAACTTATAGACCACAGTGGGTCTACAAATACACAAAACATTCAATAAGACAGAATATTGGTAAAATTACACTTATTTTTCTGAAGGCGGTTAGGATAGTTTGTGAATTTATGTTTTGTTTTTTTTTTTAATCATAAAACAAAGACAAAAATTTAGAGTTGTCATTATTTATAGGTTATCATGATAGTATTTTACTGGTCCTGCCCACTTGAAATTAAATCGTTCTGTATGTGGAACCTGAACTCTAATTATTTTGACACCCTTGATAATTTAATATCTTCAGTGTTATGTCTCCACATTCATCCCACAGGCCGGATTGGACCCTTTGGAAGGTCAGTTTTGGCCCACAGGAGGAATGTTCGACACCTGTGATCTATTCTGTTCTTTAAGTCCAACTTTCTCAACTGGTGGATCATGGAAACATTTGGTTAGAAGACGCTGTTAACCACCTGCTTCAAATACAGTGTGATGTCATTCTTTTATTTTTACAGATGTGTCACATTTGATTGAATGGTGTTTAGAGGCAAGATGTGGCGCAAATATTACCCAAAGGGAAATAAATATAGATTTACAAACATTGACAATGAAAAGCAAAAGAAACCCAAGTCTGTGACATGTCTAAAGAAAAATATTAAAACTAAAATGTCACTTGAACATCTGAAACTGAAGATAGGCAATACTTTGTTACAGATTTCAAATGCAAACAAGTGTCATGATGTTCACACAGTTAATTATTAAAAAAGCTTTTAAAAAAAAAAAAAGTAATTGACTTGCTTCTACTTGCTTTTGTTTGGTATGAATTCTGTAAAAGTATGTTCGAACTTAATGTCTAGAACTTGAGTCTAAGACCAGTTCAATATCACTCCATTATGTAATCTACTTTTCTGTCTCAAAAACTGTTAATTTTTCAGTGGATTGGGCTGAAATTTAGACTAAACATTCAACAAATGCTACGCAGCAGGTAAATCAAACACGTAAAAACAATCCCTGCCAGTTTATGCTGAACCACATTACTTCAATGTCCATAAATGCAACACAGACTGACATTCTTATATAATTGAGGAGAGTGGTTGGATTTAGTGTCAGCTTTAATCCTGAGATTAAGCCTGAGATTTTATTCATTCATTTCTTGATGTTTTATACCAGGTTTCATTCAACATATGTCAGATGTTTCTAATTGTTTGTGATGCTCCTTGTCATAGGGTCAGAGGTCAAACTAAATAGTGACGTTACCTTTTGAAACTGTGCACATATTTCTTTGAATTCCTCGTATGTGAAGAAATAAGAATGAGAAATAAACGTGTATGCTCATTTCAACCCTGCAAAAACAACCCAAACATGTCATGTTTACGTACAGTTGGACATAGTTGGACTCACCCAGTCACAGGTGGAGGTTCCTCCGGCTGTTTCTCTCCAGTCGCCGCCGTTGTTCAACCCAGTCTCACACATTTCTCTCAGGTAATCCGCGCCGAGGGATAGTTTAGCGCACAAAGAGGCTGCAGCTCCCATAAACCCCGCTAACAACGCGTAAAAAGAGCCAGAAATCATACCTGCAGAGTCTGAGACACGCTTCATTCACAGGACACTTACAGAGAAATGTCACGTCAAACAAAACGGACACAAACCGGGAAAAAAAAGATTTTCAAACTAATATTCAGCTAGTTGTGTTTCGACGAGAAATACTATAGTTTATATCAAATCAACATAATTTGTCCGAGTATTTCATATAAAACACTATAAACTTTTCGATACCTTGTGATAAAAGCGCGTTTCTGTTTCCATTTGTTAACGTGAAGCTTTTATTACAAAAGGCAGGAGCCATTTCCTTTCTCTTTTCTGCTAACTATATTTCCGTGTTTCATTTCCACCAATAGCAGTAGCTCCTGAAGTCATGTGACACACTCTGGCTCATATTGATGACGTATATTTGTTGTGGAGGACACCTATGCTTCTTTAGCCCGTGGTTTTTCTGAACATTTTGACTAAAATAATGAATAAAGGTAAAGCTAGTGGGGTGTCGTGGGTAAAACCATCAGAACCCTCCTTCTTGAAGAAATTTAAAAATGACGTTGGGTACAAAGAAGGACCGACAGTGGATACTAAGGTAGGAAGTGACGGCTAGTTTGGCTAACAAGCTAGCTGTCCAGGACAGAGGGTAACATTAGCTGTCATTATTAAATGATCAAATCTGAGAGATATACAAGGCTTTGAAGTTTCGACTTATTTTGTAATGCGGTTTGGTGCTGGCATTTATTTAGTGGATCATTAAAACGACCTGGTATTCTCAGCAGACATGGGCCCTTTCATTCAGACTCATTGGAGGAGCAGCTCTGGTTCCTTCTGCGTCTCTAGGCTGTTTTTGAACCACTTTCTGCTCTTTGTGTTCCCTCTCTCAGCGTCAGGTGATGCCGACACTAGATGACGACAGCGCCAGTGATAAGGAGGATGAGCTACCGCAGGTTGTGGTGTTGAAAAGTGGAGACCTGACAGCGGAGGAAGCGAAGAAGATTAAGGAGGGAACGCGTGGAGGAGCCACAGACAAAGGTGTGAACACATCAGATAAAAGCACTGCGATCAAAGTAGTGTTCAAGTAGTGTACGTAAAACTACTAAAGGAACTCTCTGAAAAAGCCAAAATAGTCAGTGTTCCACTATCATGATTTGGATTAA
The DNA here is from genome assembly GCA_030068375.1 of Ostorhinchus rueppellii. Classification (NCBI taxonomy): domain Eukaryota; kingdom Metazoa; phylum Chordata; class Actinopteri; order Kurtiformes; family Apogonidae; genus Ostorhinchus; species Ostorhinchus rueppellii. The sequence continues at coordinate 29,291,798 of JAQQZY010000009.1, read as the reverse complement.
TTTTTACTGCTGCAGTAGTGCGTATTTTCCTTTTTCTTGTGGTAGATATTTGAGGTTGAGCTCCTTTTCTGCCTCCCAAAAATGTTTGAAAGAAATTACTGTCTTCCTAAGTATAATGTAATCTGACAGAATCATGTTTTTTGTTTTTTTGGAAATGATGCTGTCTGTGTATATTCATGTGATTTTGTGGATGCCTGTGTGTGAGTGGTACCAGTGGGTGGGGATGAATATGAAGGTACATCGTTGGGGGGTGTGTGGGTGAGGATGTTGTCGGTTGCTTGGGTCCCTTATTTATCAGCGCTCTTGCTTCTTTGTGGTTCCCTCACATGTTCATCTGTTGTAAACTGCTCATGCGTTACATATTTTTCGTTCTCAGTGCATGAATAAAACATCTGAATCATTTCCTACTTTTAGCTCTGTGTCATTTAATACACAGAAATTCATCCTATTGTAGAATGTCTAATATTATTTATCAGGTAAAAACACAACTTTTCATTACCTCAGTTTCAACAGCCTTATTTTCATCTTTTCCAGCAAATACAAGAGGATTTTTAGATTTTCTCCATCCATAAATGAACCTGAAATTGGTACAAATCATATGCATGAAATCTGTTCTAAGTATGGAAGAGGATTAGGGCCACTGGGAAAAAATTAACGTCCAATATATTTTTTTATTATTCTGAGAAAAAAAGTCTGAATTCTGACTTTAATCTCAGAATTCTGTTCTAAACTTTATTATTATTCTGAGGTTAAAGTCAAAATTCTGAGGAAAAAGTCAGAATTCAGGCTTTTTTCTCAAAAAAAAACAAAACTTTTTTCCTCAGTGGTCTTAATCCTCTTCCAAAGATAAATGTAGCAGAATAACAAGTAAAATATTTGACTCTCAGATGAAGTGAAGTTGCGTAACATGGAAAAAAACCCAAATAAAGAATCTTTACGAGTACAATATTGAAGTAAATGTAACTTTCCACCAGCACTCTGCACCAGTAGGACTAAAGTATCCCACACCTGTCTGTCCACAGATGACAAACCGGCTGATGGTAAAATCCTTTTCAAGAAACCGGTCAAGCGCTCGTCTTCCGACAAATTCCAGGGAATCACTGCCAGTTCCAGTAAAAAGAAGAAGAGTGATGAAGATGAGAAGGAGGAGGAGAAGAAGGAAGTAAAGTCTGGAAAGAAAGTGAAAAACAACAGCCTTCTGTCGTTTGGTGGCGATGAGGAGGAAGATGAGGACTGAGTGTTAGAGGTGAAGAATGACTGAAGAGGGGCGTTCAGTTGTTTTTTCACAGTATTATCACCTATAAATGCAGGGGCACAATTAAAGGGGCAATTTCTAACATAATTACAAAAAAAAAAAAATAAAAAAAAAAAAACACTTTCAAATTACATTGGAGCGGCATTTAACTAGAAAATAGTTTGACAAAAAAAACAATCATTGTGTTTGAATGTGTTTACACTGTGCTGGTAATTTTAGTGAATTTTTGAAAAGGTTTTTAAAACTAAAAACATGACAAATTGCCCCTTTAACAGTTACCAATCCTGTATGAATTCATCCAGTGAAGCCTGTTGTTGTTTGCTTAGTTTTTTTTTTGTAATATAAAGAACAGTTTGTGTATTTTTGCCTAAATGAACCAACTGAATATAAATACTGATGACTCCCTGTTCATTTAACGACATAATTCAAGGGTTAAAATCTGCATAATTCAGTAACAATGTGATGCCCTGAACATCACACTGAAGATTAAAAGAATATGCAAACTCACCAGTGGGTTCCTTCAGTATGTCTGTGTATTTCTATTTCCTTTTTGGTTTTCCATGTGATGCAGAATTAGTGACATAACCCATGACTGTGTCGTCGTCATAACAGTAACAGTGAGTGTTTATTGTAGAATTCTGTGATACATTCAATCAGTGATTGAATGTATAAATATATTCTAGCTTCGACAAAGGAGCTGCAACAGTTGATGTAGAAGCGATGCATTCATGTCAATGCAGTTTTGTTTTTTTTTAATGTGGATTTGCTTTTGTTCTTTGCCTTTTTATGGAATGTATTAAAATTGAAAACATTAAATCTAGTTGAAGACTTTTCCTTTGTGTTTTTGTGCATCAGTGATCCTGACTTTTTCCATTTAATATTTGTAGATTTTAAGATGGCCTGTGTACATATCTGTTCGTGTTAGAAGTGGAACGTCCATTTATCAGATCCTTAATGTTCTTGGAATTCTGACGCAGTTGAACTTAATGGAATATTTCCTTTCTATATTTAAACTTCAGTGCATTTCAGAGGGAAAAGTTGTATTTTTAACCCATTTTAATAACCTTTTACATAATGGATGATAGAATAAACAGGGTGTTTGCTCTTTATCCACATTTCTTCTTTCAGATTTTATTCTTATTCTTGAAAAATGTTGTTGTACTTTAGAATTTAAGCCCTTTTTATGTATTTGGCTTCAGCCTGAACATATTTGTCATGTTTAACAGTTTTCTTCTTGTATATTAGTACTTTTTAATCAATGTGATGTTGTATTATGTTGATCATTTGTCCAGAACAGATGGAAATGACCTTTTTTTTTCTCCATCTTATTCCTTTATAAAGTTGAGTGGTTGTTGAATTCAGACTTAAGTGTACACTCAAGATGTAAGAAATAGAAAACAAAGTGTCCAGACGTGAAAATATTCAGTTCCAAACAGACAAATATTTTTTTTTTTAAATAGTTAAAAGAAGAAACAGAGCCCTGGTGTTATTTCAACCTCTTTATTCAAAAAGGCATGTTTCATTCTCACACCTGCATCCAGATCATTACAATTGATGGAAGAACCCTTGACTTAGAAAAATCAAAACTAAATAAAATCTCTGCTTCGCCGCAGGATGCTGCGCTCGTCTGAGTCATCGCAGCCTCCATCGTCCATGTAATAAATACTCTGGCTGCCCGTCCCCGTCCAGATGGAAATGATATGATTGGATTTTGATCCGCGTTAAGGCCGATGCGATCCTCTTTCATGATTGGATTAGGTTGTTTAAGGTGTTCCTGTGACGGAAACTGAATCAAAGTTGGATCGATGCAGGATGGGTTCGTGATTTTAGGAAGTTTAGAGAAAACATAGAAGGCAAATTAAATCATAGGGAAGGTTTGATTTGCAGAGGAACAAATTTCACTCCCAAATTATATCACATGTAAGAAAAAGAGACTTTAGTGACACGGGTTCAGAACCGCAACAAGGAAAGAAAAAAAAAAAAAAGAGGATTAGAAACACCACCAGAGGCATCAGACAGACAGAAGACGCTTTCCCACTGAACCTCAAACTGCACAAACAACTTGAGCATCAAAATTTGTCTAATGGAAAAAACAGCATTTTTTTGGTGAATAGTTTTTGTTTTTATAAGATGTGGTTTTTCAGGTGATGTCTGTATATCACACAAAACTGTAATGGAAAGATATTTATGTGTAATGAGTCACATGAAGAAAAAATGTGGATGTTAACAAATGTTACAAGTGAACAAACGTATGTGGACGCACGAGGACACCGAATAACTTTAATTTAGTACGAGACAGAGGGATAACGAGCATTCTAGGTTAAAAGCAACTGATGTTTATGTTCAATGACAGGTTTATGGAACAACTTGTCATGATAATAAATAAATAATCACATTTATGATTTAATGAAAAAAAAAAAAACATTACGCATTTGTGTTTTTTCAACATTGAGTAAACATCAGTCAAGTTTGTGCAGAAGTCCAATGGAAAAGCGTCGACTGAAGTGTATCGTGTGTTTAAACCCCTCTGAAGATGTGAGCCACCATCACACTACGCCTCTGTCTGATGCTCAGCAGACTTCAGAACATCTGCCTGAGCGTCTGAGTGATTCAAACTGAAGCTGCAGACGCGTGCGTTTCCTGAAGCTCAGAAGTGCCTGGAGCCGGGGTTGTCCCACAGCATGTGCCCCCCTCAGAATGGTTTCCTTTGGCCACAGGCGCTTCATTTTGAATTTATCTCACAATTATGTGCGACCATGGAAAAAAAAAAAAAAAATGGTGATTCATTCATTTTCTATCCCCGCTTTATCCTCACTAGGGTCACGGGGGTCACATGGAGCCTATCCCAGCTACTTAAG
>JAQQZY010000009.1:29253023-29263860 GCA_030068375.1 Ostorhinchus rueppellii | reverse complement strand
CCCCCCCCCCCCCCCCCCCCCCCCCCCCCCCCCCAAGACTCATGCAGAAGAAGTGACAGCAATGTTCCCACTCTGTCCCTGAAAGGATTTTCCAGGATGTTTTCAGGATGGAACACACTAATCCATCCCTCTCATTCTTTCATTCTTTGTACATGTTCTTTTCTTCAGCTGGAACTTTTATTTATTCACATAGTTTCTGTGTTTGTCACTCAGGCATTTGATATGTGGTCTACAGATGTGATTGTTTTTTTAATGTGTTAATTTTATAGCTGTTTTTGTATCCTTAATCTAGTTTTATTTATTTATTTTTAGATTTTTATTGTGCTTTTAATTTCTGATATGGAGAGAGTGAGAGTGAAAGAGAGAGAACTTGGCTGTTGTTCGTCCCTTTGTAAGTCACTTCGGTAAAAAGTATCTGTAAAGTACATAAATGTAATTTATCTATGAAAAATAATGATGACAAATGTATCATATATAAATAATACACCCACAGGTTCCAGCGGTGCACTTCATCAGCCTGACAGAGTGCAGTTACAGTGTTCTTCTGGATAATTCCCAACTCCACTTTGTCTTCTCTCTTACTTTCTCTCCTGCATTTCCTATAAAAATATTTGTATATTTTCAATAAATAACTGAAAAGTAAGTTCCTTTGTTTCATCTCAGTTTAGAAACATGGCAGTGGGAGGACCAATCATTTTCCAGGATAACTTTACAGTTTCCTTGACATTTGACCTTTTTTCTTATTTTCCATATGAACTGGTCGATCCTTTTCCAGGACGTGTTTGAAGTCTGGACATTTACAGGCACTGACTTCACATCACTGTGGAGGCCCTAGAAGCATTTATTCTGTTTTTATACAGGGGGCTTGGTCTTTTGCTCTTCTTGACTTCACATACTTTTCTACTTTTTGGTTGAGGTTGTACCTGTTGTATGTAGTAGAAAAGTTCATTTTAATAAATAAATGAAAGAATGGATAATTCACAGAAAATTATGTTTTACATAATAATAAAATAGAATAAGTATATCATATATATAGTATGATAGAGTACATAATAAGTAATGAGTAATTAGCAAAAGTTACTTAATCAGAGTAACTTCCCCAACACTGATACTGACCAAAAACAAAAGGACAATCTGAGGCCAAATGAGCATCTGTAGATAAACAAGTCCAGTCCCTCCCATAACGTCTTGGTACAGAACCACAGCAGAACTTCAGAGGTCTGAACTTCTGCCACACAGGCTATAATAATGTTCTGCTCCCACAGACGCTGGACTACTTCAGACCTGGTTGTTGGTTTTTCGATAGTTCGGTTGGTATTAACCACTTTACACTGAATGAACAGGATTAGGAGACGCTCTGACCCACCACAGTTTCTCTCATGTCGCAGGTGTTCAGATCTCCACTGTTGTACATTTTGATGTTTCGAACACATCAGCTTGGAGGTCTACATGTTCATTTGTGGTCTAATACATCCATCCACCGACAGGTCCCGGTGGAAGGAGAGAATTCAGACTGATCTCATGAACTCGTGTTGTATGACACAGCAGTTCTTCTGGTATGAGGTGTGCTATACGTACACATTTTCATCCTTTTAAATATGATTCAACGCTCTTTGGTCGAATGTCAATTTATGCCAAGCTCCTGTTCACAGAACTGTGACTGTAACCCTTAGTGTGTGGTACGTGACACAGCGTGGACATAGACGCAGTAAGCTTTTAACGCGTACAGATGTATATTTATGTTATTTTAGGATTTCAAATTGGATAATCAACATAAACACCACTTTGTCATTAGTGGTCATAATGTTATGGCTGATCAGTGAACCTACAAACTACAATATTACTGCAATTAATTAAAAATAACTGTGTTCACTCCGTTCCATCACTTTTTTTTTATTGAAGTGTGAGTGAATCTGGTCTCTAACCCCTTGATACCGATTGCCACGAATTCAAATCAAACCCCTCCGCTCCAAAATGCAACCAAAATACTGTCTACTTGAAAGAAAAAAAAACACAAGTGAATTTTTTTTTCCATAATTGGAAATAAATCCAGGCACCAAGGGGTTAAACTCTATCATCAGCTTCATTCCCTGTGTCCTAGTGATGTTTTAGGAAGTGTACAAAGATTTCATTTTTCTGAGTTGTGTACTCGAACAGGAACAGAGTTTAAGAAAACAATCAACTTTAGTTATCCATCACTCTTCCACACAATAATACTGAGGCACATAAATAAACACCTACAGACACTGTGTTTTCACTGGAGCAGCAGCTTATGCATTAGTAATGTCGTACCACAACCAGCAACCACATCACACTCATAAATTCACAAATAAACCTGTCGTATATAGGGTTAACTTTCATTTAAAATAAATTATCTGTGCTGCACAATGACATTACTGCCAGTATGCACAAATCAGCCATGAAATTATAGCGCTGTAGGAGTTATAGGACTGAGAAAATATGAGCGTGTACACAGGCCGTATGAGAAAACCATCGTAAAGCAGCAGCACAACCGCCGGCTTCAGGTACAGGAGTCAGGACAGCGGCGTGCAAATCAAACCAAGACGCTTCATATGCTAAAGCAGTGGCAGGTCACACACACACTGAACCGTCACGTATGTTTTATCGATGATGGGCTGGTTTTTATTGTCGTCAGTGTCAAATGTGTCCATGTGGGTTTTATGAAATGCAGCTGTAGACTGTAGTGCTGAGGCCCACACAGATGGATCCTCAGGGACGATCAAATCAAACTTCGAACCCGACTGTGTGTGAAGTCTGAGACGGTCCAGTGTTACGGAACTGCCCGATCTCAGTTTAATCCTGTTATATCTATTTAGTAACTCCAGTTCTATCCTGAGATGATTCATTTGCGTTTCGGTCCCTGTTCATTGTGTATTTGGATTATTAGAGCCTTTAACCCTTTCATTCATACTGGTCACTGCAGTGGACAGTTCTTCTACTGCTGTTCTGATATATTCATGGTTTTATTGTTTTAGTTCCACATCAACACAGTGGACACTTATGCACCATCCCATAATACTCTGACAGTCAGACCATTACTGTAACTTTACTGTTCTACATAAACCTGATCTGCAGTGATGTGTTTTAGGGCAAATACACAAACAAAACACTCTTAAAAAAAATAAATAAATTCCATGACGTGAATAATAACTAGTATTAGAGTATGATAAAATGATCTTCTACTGGTGTCCCCTTTAACTCACTGCAGTGCTGTACTGCCCTCTCTGGTTCTTAACAGGAAAATCTAGTAAAGAATTAGATGGCTTAGATAGCTAGACAACTTTATTAATCCCCAAGGGGAAATTAAGCTTAAAGTCTGGTATAGTTTCATACTGTCTTCCACTTAAAATTATAATCGATCATTCATTTATCAGAAAGGGGTAGTTGTTTGTTTACCTGACAAAGGATACAGGAAGTAGCTGAAACAAGTCAAGCATGTAAACAACTACCCCTGTCTGATAAATAAACGATCGATTATAGAATGACAGCTTCGTTTCCAGGGAGGACTGGTGACGGTCGAGCACTAAATATTATTAAAATATTTGGCTGCAAGAATAAAATATGCATCAATCTCATAAAACGTTGCCACCCTGTTTGTGGTGGTAAACTATGAGAATAAATGCAGACAAAAAAAAGATTATGATAAAATATGAGAGAACGTGATTAGCAGAATTAAAAATGTTTTTATTGCATAGTCTTTCATATCACTTTCTCATATTAGGTTTTAAATACTTCTTTCTTTGGTTCAAAAATTAAATGTATGACGTCCAATTGAGTGGATCAAAAATTAAAAAAAAAAAACAACTCCTGCCTGACGAGAAATAAAAACACTCAGGAATTATATCTTGACTAAGTTTTAGTAATTCATGCATGAAAGGGTTAAGTTAATAGAGGATGTTCAGATACACTGACCAGGTAAAAAACAGTCCCACATGTAATATTCTACTGCTCCACCTTTGGTTTTTATTCCAGGACACGTTCACTGTCACATCTGTTTTCCCACATGATGCTTCTGTAGTGTCACAATAAGGTTCAGAGTATTTTTTCATCCATAGTTGCATTAATTTCTGATTATTGATGATATAGAATCAGGCCGGTGCATCCAGTCTTCATCCCATCCTGAATTAGAGTGTGGACTTTCTGTTGGCAAACTAATCTAATCTAAACTAAACTAATGTAATCTAGAGGGCTGATCTCTGCTTCAGACGCATGTGAGATAATCACTGATTACTAATGCACTGGATGACCTCTGACCTTGTCGTAGAGGTTGCCGGCGTTCTTCCTGTCGTCCTCGTCGCTGCTGTCCTCTGCCGGCGGGCTCTGCCTCTTCATGTCGTCGCCCAGGTAGTGCTCGAAGACGCTGGAGAAGGCCACGGCCGACAGCATGCACACCACCGGGGTCAGCGTGAGCATCAGACGCACCATGACACCGGCAAAGTACACGGCGCTGATGGCGTACAAGGCCACTGGAGACAGGAAGTACAGAGACGGACGAGGTTACAGGTAGTGGGGATGCTCACGGCGAAGCATGACGAGGTTAATGTCACTAAAATATCAGCTAATGTGTTCAGTTCAGTTCAATTTAACGCTGTCGGCTCGTATTAGAAGTTCAGCGCCTCTGCTCTGCTGCAGCAGCGACGTGGAAGTCCAACTCTGAACTCCAGGAATATGAGAGGGGGTGTGGGCGGGATGTATGCGTCACCTCTGAATGTTGAATATTTAATTTGACCCTGTTTTAACTATTAATACGTGATGTTTCTGGTTGTATTTTATTGTGTTGTTTCTGTTTCAGTGTCGTTGTTTACATCCTGCCTTTGAGCCCTTTTACTGTTTATGTAAAGCACTTTGTAAAGATGCTATAGAAATAAAGTTATTATTATCGTTATCATCATCATAATCATCATCGTTATTATTATTATTATTATTATTATTATTATTATTATTATTATTATTATTATTATTATGTGTGGTTTTATCCAAGCAAAAAATAAACATGAGGACATAAGTGACCATTGTCCACAGCCGTTCTTACCAAACACGCGCTCATCATTGATGTTCTTGATGCAGAACCAAAGTCCTGCAGGGAAGGTGCAGACCAGGATGTGGAGGTCAAAGAAGAAGGAGACCCAGGTGGTGGGCTGGTGCTCCGACACTGATGCGATAATGGGGATGTGGATCTTGGCGTAGCTGTGGAGAGATGAGAGAAGACGCAGTTCTAGTGCAAGTAGGAGACTGTCATCCTATAATGAGTTCCAAATGAATCTAAAACCTGTCAAACTTTAGTTATAAAGTGTCAAAACATAACTGAACTTATCTCATCACACTTTACATATAGAACTGGTCCAAACCAGACTCAAGCCAATTTACAGAACCCTAGGTACATTAATAATTGGAGCTGCCAACATTAGAAACATTTTAGCCCTGTCTCTGTTCTGTTTCTTTTTTAACCCTTTCAGTCCTGAGCCTGTTTAGTCTGTTTTTTAATCTTTTTGATTTTGCCTCCATAAACCACATATAAAATGTTTCACATGCTCATGCTTGGGATCTTTTTTTTTCAGCACAACTTCATCTATATGAAGAGATAATTATTATTTCATGATAGCATCTATAAGTATAACGTCATCTCGTACAGTAGTATCAGCTGATTGTCCCCAGTTTGTAAAATGGTTTTATATGGACACAAATGCACCTCCTGTCATCCCATCCCACCAGCACAAGTGCACATTTATCATCACATAAATAGATTTTCTACTATCAAATTAAAACAGTCATATCTCCAGTTTTCAGTGGTCTATCGGCGCCAAATAAAAACTGGGACAGAGTTTCAAATCCACACTCTGGAGTAAAGTTGACGGCAGCGCTCCATGTGACAGAGTTCGTTTGTTACAACACTTTAAAGACGCCACGTGATCTGATCATGCCGGCCTGATCATCGGCTCCACCCAGGACTGATTAGACAAGATGACGGAGGATTTAATCTGTGGAGTGTTTGATATTTAATTTATAAGACTACAAGGTAATACTGTTATTCTGTTGTTAATAATATTGCACATGCAACATCAAAAGCAAAAAGACTGAGCAATTTATTGACGTAAACATGGTTATTGTACATATTACAGGTTTACATTTGAATGATTTATTTTATGATATTAATTTTATGTTGATTAATAAGTTGTCAAACAATCTTTTAGGAGTTCTCAGACCACTGTTATAAGTAAATATGAAATTATCCATTATAGCTCATAATTATTTTTCTATATTTTAACTTCCATGTACTACTGTGACAGAACAGGGTTTTTTTTTCCTGTTGAACTCATTAATTTGATTTTTTCAGATATTGGCGTCACCATTTAAAAACCTAATATCAAACAGAGGTAACTTCTACTGACACCATTTGTAATACTTAAAGTGAAATAAAGTCCTTCTACACATGCGCTGCTGGAGTTCTTCACTGGAGTTGGATTTTGTCCTTCGTGCACTTGGAAGTCAGTGAAGTTATGCCAGTATGTTCTTTTTTTTAGGGTTAGGGTTCAGTAAATTCTACTTAAACACCGACAATAATGACAGAAAGATTTGGAGAGTTTTGCCCAAATGTTCACAGCAACAGTTTCTGATCCAGTGAAAAAAACTTAATCAATTTTCAAATGTTTTTAAGTTAAAAAACAACTCATCCCAGAGCGGAAAATCATGAGCGATTTGTAAAAACATTTGGCTGAGAACTGGAACTCTGAGCAGCTCATCTACTGCACATCACAGTTCGTATCCCCTGCTATTTGGGAACTCTTTTTCCCAGCTGTGGTGTGAATGTGCAGGATTTCATCAATCCTGCATCTATCTGTTATGACACTGCCTCAGTTTGGCGTCTGTTATCGGGTTGACTTGGCACTTGTGTTTCTTACTCTGCATGTGGTGTTCCACTGCCTCCATTCCCTTCGTGCCAAGTCTGAAACACTTCCACAGTAGAACCCACCATGCCTCATGTACATTTATATTTATATGTCTGGCAGCACTTTCATCCATGCCATTGTTGGAATCCCAATTTTCATTTAATTTGCAATTCCCCTCTTCATTACTGTGAGCGTCTCCCGAAATATGAATGATGTTGGTACTAAAATCCATCTGTGTGGCACAAATTACAAGCAAAATACTGTCAATTAGTGCGACACGTGCAATCGCAACTTGAGGGAAACGAGATTAATACAATGGAAAACCCTTTGTCTTAGATTTAGGCTGAATATTTGAAGGCGCAGGTTCAGGAGGTATTTTTCCTTTCACAGGTTTGATGAGTATTTTCAGTTCTGACATTTTCCCACCTGACTCCTGCCGACTGGAGCTTCAATCCAATACCTTTTAAGACTCAGGAATCCACTGAAACCCTGCAAGACACTCACATCCACGTCTTATTGACAGTGAAGCGCAGAGATCTTACTCTGGGAGAGAAAATCAAGTTTGGCTGATGTCAGTTATCTCAGGTCCACGGCTGACCCTTCGCTTTTACTGCACTGCAGCTAAACCTGGCTTCCATCAAACACACTCTGACACGAAGAGCGCTGAGCCGTGTGCACAAAAGCACACATGTATGTGCTCATAAATGTGGTGAGAGTTTGAGAGTTTTACAGCTGATGCTGCAGTCTGGCAGTTTTCTGTAAGCCCAGATCTGCGAGGGGAGAAAAGGAGCATTATCTGTTTAGGATTTTATGACGGGGCTGAGTGACGGGATGACTGATTCACTGCTCTGACACAAAACAGTATTTTGGAAGCTGGAAAAGCTGAAGCAAGACTGAAATTCTTGGTTTGCAGTTTGGTGTAAGCTGTTGCCGTCAGGATAATTAGTCGACGGTTAATTCTCATACAAATAATTGGATTTCATTGTCTTTGTCTGTTTATGCCGAAGGAGAGCTTCTATATTCCACTCAAAAACTAAATATTATTAAGCGATAAACTGTGAAAACTATGAAATAAAAACATTTTAATGCAGTTAATCTAATGTTTCTCACATTTTATCATATTACCAATTTTTTATTTACAATCGATTTACACTCAAACATGTTACTACAGATCAGGTTTATGCAGAACAGTAAAGTTACAGTAATGGTGTGAATGTCAGTGTATTATGGGATGGTGCATAAGTGTCCACTGTGTTGGCTGATATGGAACTAAAACAATAAAACCATGAATATATAAAAGAACAGCTGAAGAATAACTGTCCACTGGAGTGACCAGTATGAATGAAAGGCTATCTGTTTCTATGCAGATGAATACACATTATGTAATAATAGTCTCCTCCATATCACCGTGTTTGACTAAAATATTGAAATGTCACCATTCACCTTTGTAAAAACAGCTTATAACTTTCTGCACAATAAAGAATAATAATCGATATTATTCTTTACTTAACTCTCAGGGGAGATTAAGCTTGAATACATTAAAACTTGGGCTTCACACTAAATGAACCAGCAGACGAGGTGAAATAAATCTGTGCTGATAATTACTCTATTTCTCACCTCACCGTTTTATCTCCGACAATTTCCAAGATTTATATTAAAGGCGTTAGAGTACCTAATTTAAAGCCAATTTATTATCAGTACTGAGGTAAGGAGCTTCACATCCGGTGGAAAAAGTACAACTCACCAATTTTAACGACTTACCCAGTATCCCACAGGGAGTAGAAGCGCCCACTCCACGGAGCGATGTACCCTGAAGGTGAAAAACACACACAGCAGCCATATGGATTCAGTTAGATTGTGCTTGTTAAGTACATTTAAACAAACTGGCATCTGTTCCACAGCCCACACAGAGCGGCCTGCGAACGGCGCGGCCCATCAGCGCCGTTCGCTCGCGCATCGTTGAGACGTATAATTGGTGCGCTACGTTCGTGCTGCATGTATCGATCATGTAATTACTGTGTAATGCGTGTGCGTGGATGTGTGTTGCAGACATGATCGGTGGCCTTAATGAGCTCTCCGTGGCCTGCTGTCCACTCAGCTCGGCAGCACCGTGATAAACGAGGACACGCAAACTAATCACTGCCATTGCATCGCAAAACGGCGAGGCCAGCAGCTGCCGTTATCGTACGTTCAGCACGAAATGGATGTGTGATGTCAGAGGACGGCTGCCTCTAATCATAAACAGGGATCGTATTGCATGTAGGGTTTCAGAGGCTGCCGAAGGGGAGATAGATCTTTTAATTACTGTCAAAGTGCTTATCACAGCGACTAAGTGTCTCCTGTCGTACGAGCGCCCAAAGCCTCTGTATGTTTGGGTGGAAAGTCACACATGGTGTCAATCACACTGGAGAACATCTCCACGTTTTTACCAAAGCGTTTTTCTGACTTTCACATTTATTTGAAGCAAACACAATATGAACAAAAGTATTCAGACATGTTGATTATGTTTTTCATTCTCTGACTGTAAATACTAGTTTTCTACCACATCTAACCATCTACTTCCTTCACATCTTTCTGATGGCCACTAGGAGATCATTGGGTGACCACTGAGCAATCACAAATTGGCCCGATCTCTTAATGATCTCCTTAGCCTTGAAAATGCTGTATCTGTGTAAATGTTTGGTAGATCTTTGTGAGCTCATTGTGCTTTTGCCTCCGACTTTAAACTTTATGGGAGGTGTCATCGACATAGTCCTTCCCATTCCCTCACTGATCTCTCAACCATCTCTACTTTCAGGAGTGGAAAAATTTGGCGTTCATTATAACATTGCGGAGAGATCATTGGCAGATTCAGGAGATCATTGAGTGATCCTTCTGGACCAAGTCAAAACCATGAAGAGACCGAGAAGATCACTGAAAGACCGATGAGAAATCTGGCCCTTTTTTGCATCGCTCAACGATCTCTCAATAAAAAAAAAAAAAAAAAAAAATCTCTCAATCTTTTAGATCTGGAATCGGCATGAACAGGACATCTTACAGCTGTGGCCATGATGTGTCCCAATATTTTTGTCCATATAAAATCATCATCAATATTTACTTAAAGTTTAATGGGAGATGGAAGAACGTAGATGGTTAGACGTGGTAGAAAATTAGTATTTACAATCAGAGCAGAAAAAATATTTTAGAAATTTACAGGTAGAACATTTAAAAAGTCATGATAGAAAAGAAAAAAGAAAAAAAATCAATGTTGAGAGAAATTAAATAAAAACCATCTCTGATAGACTTTGGAAGCAAAGAAAAAACTAAACTAATGCAATGCTGTGTATAACTATATAAGACTATTATGATATTTGTCATTTTTGTTTTGGATCCCAGACCTGCTGGAAAAGAAACACCTGAATTCAACATGTCCCAATACTTTTGTCCATATAGTGTATTTTCATCAACATACACTATAAACTCTTTACACACTATTAACCCTCCTGTTGTCCTCATATTCTGTATACACCCCGTGTGCTCTCGGTCAAAATGACCCATCTTCATTAAATCCTCAATATAAGCAGCTTAACTGAATTTGAAACACCCAATCATATTTTGCTTGAAGAAACCACAAATCCACAAAAAGGGCCAGTCTAGTTTGATTTGGGTCCGATTCAAAGGCAGTGCAGTCTGAAGACCACCTGTCTGTGTTTACGTCTGATACGGACTGATTGAGACAGAAACAAAACATTCTCACATGGAACTAACTCTGGGACTGGGATTTCAACTCAATTGGACTGTCGGGTCATTTTGAGCCAAAGACGATCTTTGTACCTTTTTTTTGTACAGCTTACATGGAAATCCAAATAAAGACAACAATTCACTTTTTCTAATGTTGGGGTCAATCTAGGAAAAGTCATCAAATTTCAAGTTGAAAAAATATCGTTTAG
>JAQQZY010000009.1:29193234-29205001 GCA_030068375.1 Ostorhinchus rueppellii | reverse complement strand
TATTGGAATATCCTTTCATAGTCCGGTTGTGGTGGGTACAAATCACTGCAGACCCGGAACATCCAACAAAACCTGCTGTGGAGATGTTCTAACCCAGTCATCATCATTACAGTACAGTCTTTAGCAAAGGCACTCAGTTCCTTGTGTTGCTTATTTTTGCTGCTTTCAACACATCGGCTTCAAGGACTAAATGTTCACTTACTGCCTAATATATCCAACCCAGTGAAAGGCACCATTGTAATAAAAATAATCAATATCATTTCCACTTCTCCTGTCAGCAGTCAGAATAGTGCGGCTAATCAGTGGATCATTACAGACTAATATCTACCAGTGGCATCACTGAAAAGACACCTTATATCCAGATACCAATGTCTCACAGATATAATCACTGAAGCTCTAATTAAAACACTGATATAATTATAATAATTATAGCCCTGGTATGGAGTAGACAGTATAGAACCCTTTACATTTCTTTTCATGTTTGTCTCTTTATCAAAACATCAGTTAATCTTGAGTTTCAGTACATTCCTGCTGAACAAAGCAGAGCTGCTGGCCTCTTATCTCTGTACAAAGTAACTAGGTGTGCAGGCAGCAATAAAAAGTATGAATACATTGAAATCTGAGTGAGAAAAAAAAAAAAAACACCAGACAAGCTAAAACACAAGCATTAACAACAAAAGCTTTGAGAAGCAAGGTGAACATCCTCACAATAAAAAAGGGCTCCAAGTCGCAGTATGGAAGGATTTCAAAGACACTACAGAGCCAAACCAATGAGACACTGTCGATGTGATGCAGACGTTTCACCTGAAACAACAGGAGTGGGACTGAATTTACTGCAGCATGAAAAGAGTAGAAGTCGAGAGGTGCACGAAAACCAGCGGCAACACCAGTGCTACAGCTGGGAAGAAGCAGCCGCGAGGATGGAAGTGAAAACCAGAAACATGTTCCAAACTGAAAAGGGCTTCAGATTTATCATGTCTTCAGCTCATGGACTACATACAGAAGTACAGAAACATAAAAGAAAAGCAGGCTGCAAATCAAATACAGAGATCAATACATAATGGAGTGGGATTTAAGGATGCAAGAAAATACCGCTTCACTAAAGTACTGGGATGTTAAGGTATTAACGCGCAAATTCACTTTTTTGTTGTGTTCGTCTTAAAGCAGAGACAAACCAACAGTTTTCAGTGGTCTGACGTCGTCGGGCAGTCGCCATTCTTTTCAATCAGTTCAACATGTGTAATCAGCCACTACCCAGTGGCTCAGTCTGACCAATCTGATTGGTGGAGGGACAGCCCTAGACTAAAGAGTGAACGATGACACCCAGAATCTTTCCACTTCTAGAAGAAGAAGCCAACGCCAGTATGTTCTTATTACTTAGCCTCCGTTCAGTGAGTACAACAACAATCCTTCTTGAATACTCAACACTCTCCACTGACAATGACTGATGACAGTGAGCTCTATGTTTTTATCTAGAGAGATGTTCCATCTTTTCTGGTTTTTCACTTTTCTGCGTCTCAATAAAGATTCGCTCCACCTGCTGTTTTGTAAACATTATGTCTCACACAAGTCCAGAACATGCACTCATGTTGGTAGTCCATTTGTGTTCTTCACAGTTTTTTGACTATGTCAGGAAGACGGGAGCCGACTGATCAGTCGTGCCACCTTTGCTGGTGATGATCAGCACTCGATTTGGTGCGTCTTCCCCTTTAATTTTTTGTTTAGATTGACAACATGTAATACTTTAAATCTAAAAAAAATATTTTAACTTCTCATTCATGTTCAGAATAAAGAGTTCTGCCAAAGATACCAAAATAACAGATTATCGAGATTGAATTTATCTCCAGTGATGGGCCAGGATTTATGTGACCTCTAGAGGGAGTAATGAGTCACTATGCCGGTCTGACTTATTACATAATCAAAGGCAGGGACATGGGTAGAAACTGTTAAGAAACAATTTCCAGAGTCAAAGAAACGGAGGTGATTTGAGCTAAACTAACAGAGCTTTAATGTAAACTATCAGCTGATGCAGCACGTGAAGATGACAAGACAGTGTTATTTAGAGTTCTGGTTTGAAGAAGTAAACTTGATACCATAACACAGATGTGTAAACAATTAGCTTTATACTTTATTCAGTGACAGTCTGTGGATACATATTGTTGATTGTTGTTAGTTTTGGTTTTAAGTGTACTCTGGTACAAGACTGCCCCCTACTGATGAGTCTGTAAAATCAATACTACTTAGAAGCCCTTGTACTTATATTGAGCCATTTAACGAAACATTTTTACGCATACTTTACGCATATAGTGGTGTCATTTTTATACTATACACTTTTTATATCAAGTTTTAAAAAAAAAACACCAAAACGTAGATTAAATTTAAAGAATAGAAATCTACGAAATCTCTGGATGATAGCTGTCTAGCCTAGCCACATAAACAACCCTACTGAGAACCAGAATCCCTCACCACAATGAAGCCAAGAACTGATCAGGTTCAACAAGCTCAGACATGTTTGTTTGTCAGACATGTTCAGATGAAGTTGTGTCTGCGAGTCGGGTTTCCAAGGAACGACGAAGAAATGCAGTCATCAACTGAAACGCCATCACACCTGACAGGGCATGTCACAAGCACAAACTTCACATTTCCACGTCTTCTCAAACTACTGTGATTGCAGGTAACAACACAGGTGAGTCACATCCATGCCCACACGCTGGTATGGAACTGGTTTTCCACAGTGAGTAAAAAAAAAAAACTTCACGACTATTACAAGTGACTTGTGAAGTGAACATCATTGGTATCATGCCAGGTTGGTACTTTGAGCTGTGAGTAATTGCTCATCTGCTGCTGCTGCATTGATGCAAAAGTTAACATTAAAATAAAACTGGTACTAGATGGTATTCATTTCCAGTGCAAGGGCCTAGAGAATTTCTATTTCATTTGAGAGTGGAGGAAATGTAAACGATAGGTTGCAAAATGGTGGGAGGAACAAAAATAGAAGTCATAACATCAGACATTTAAGAAAACTGCAACTGGCCAAGAATAACCATGAACATATACATGAACATAAACTGAAAGACAAGTCTTCCTTTGCTGTCTTTCTCTTACTTTCACTCTTGATTTTCATCCACCCAGACTTTTTTCTAATCTTACTTACACTCACCAAATCTTTAAGAAGAACAGTCCAGCTCAGGCCTGTCTATAATTAGGAGACTTTGCTAAATAGACTTGTGTTGTTACACAAAGTCTGCATTGAACCTCAGTACTTCAGACAGAGACAGAGCTGATACGCAGCAGTTCCTCTCCTTGTCCCCTGAGCTTTTCAGACTGTTCAATACAAACTGCCCCTCCATGAAAAACTTGAATTTGATGGAGGGATTGCAGCATATGGCTTGCTCAGCCCCCCTAGGAGCGAGTGCTAGATTGAGGCTACGTGCCTGGCGTTCATGCCCATTCTTGAGGCTCAGTCAATTGATTGAAAGGGAAGAGGAGAGAAAAAGTGCCGGCATGCTGCTGGTTCCATCGCGGCTGCTCTGATTCATGCCTCTTAGTAGCGGCTACATTCTGGAGCGTTCAGCCGGACTCTTGACTCAGCGGATGATTGGCTCTTAAGCCTTTTTCAGCGAGTGTCAGATGAAGAAAACTTTAACAAACCCAAGGGATGTATGCTTATGAAAACATATGAAGCTGTTTAAGTGCTGACTCCCCGGAGACATGCAGCTCGGCTTTCCAAAAGGCTGTTTTAGACAAACACTGGAAATTAAGTTCAACCACAAGATGTCTGAATGCGAGGAGGGGCTCTGTGGGAGTGGCTACTGCTACTGTCTGGAGCCCAATAACGACAGAATCTAAGGTGACTGGATGGACCTCCTCAACCTCATCTGTCTCTTTGGACCAGATGAACCCCCCCATGTGCCCCATTATAGACTGGAACTACGTCCAAATATAGACATCCATCAGTCCTGATACATCTACAGTCTGTCTGTCCGTCCAGTGGATCTGGCCTTCACTGTGGTTCTCTTCAGGTTTTTATTTACCTTCTGGGGTTTTGGAGTTTGTCTTTGTCCAGAAGGAGGGTCTAAGGACGGGATGAGCAGGACATTCATCCATTCTCTTCTTCTACTGTTTATCTGACTGTTGTTTATTTAATTCTGTAAAGCCCTGGGAGGAAACCTTGTTTTGATAAAGGGTTCTACAAATAAAACTGAATTGAAGTTTTAGCTGCTACTGGTGAATTTGACTGTCCTGATCCCCTGTAGATCAGACACCAGAGATGACTATTATTAACTAGAAAATCAGTGACAAGTTCAATGTTCAAACTTATGTAAGAACAAAAACTTCAAGAGGAACAGGGCTCTGGTTGAATCCCTTAAGTCCAACTTTTCCAAACAGACAAGTTATTTTAGAGGCTTTTCAGAAATGGAATTCATAAAGACACTTTGACCACAACTGAGACAATTACAATTATTTGTCTGTCATGAAAACTGTGACTTAAAACACTAAGTAACAAGGGCGAAGAATCATCAACATCTGTTACTTTATGCTCCATCAACACGAATGTAGATAATTTGAAAAACAGATATTTTTCTGTTTGTTCCTCTTGTAAACACAAATATTTTAGGTTAAAAAAAAAAAAAAGGAAATTAAAAGTTATAAAAACACTTTCCAGGTCTTTGCATCTGCGTGTCCAATAAAAATACAGACTTTTACGCGATGGTGTCACATCCTATTTGTGAAATTAAACTGCACCTGAAACATCAAATCCAGGTGCATAAATCCGTCTATAACCTGCAATAGATCGAGGTCAGCACCAGTGTTTTGGATGAACCCACATCATGTAAAGAATAAACTTCCATAACAACCAACACTTAAAGTAACATAAGTTTACAACTGGACTTGTTGCTGCTTCACCTTTGTGACAGTTTAAAACCTCTGCATCCTTTATGTCCAGTATTATCCACAGGTTGGACAACAGCAACTGTGGTTCATCTAAGAATCTGGACCAGTTTGGACCTGCTTCATGTGGACAGAAAAGAAAATGGTGGAAAATATTTGTTTAGAAAATATGTGTTCATGTGGACAGAGAATTAGAAAAAGTCCTAATGCACTCACTCTGTAAAAATACTCCAATAAAAGTTATAGCTGTGAACTACAAGTTTGTGTCTGCAATTTCTAGTGAATCCAAGAGGGATTTATCAAGTCTATTTTGTTTGAGAAGGATTTTCTCCAAGGAAATAAGATAGAAAACTGAAATGAAGTTCAGCTTATCTGAAACATTCGACATCAACAAATTGGGAGAGAAGATCTGATCTAAAGATCTGAAAATAACTCCGGCTGTCGGACGAATACGGTGAAGTAAAAAGTTAAATATTTGCCTCCGAGATGCTGTGAAGCAGATATACAAAGCTACATAAAACAGAAATAGAAAGTACAAGCATCTTAAATTAAGGAAATATTCCCTCACTGTTCAGTTAGTTCCTGAGAATGTGCAGTTACATGTGTCAGATTACCAAAAGTTGGACAGAAGTCAACTTCTTTTCTGAAATGACCCCTTCGTATGAATGAAGGGGGTGTGGTTTTAACATGCCCGGCCAGAGTGGATCCAAATACAGCTTAATATCATTGGAAATTCCTTGTAATCCTGTTAAATAGTATCCGAGCCATCAACTGTTTCACCTACTGACGCCAGAGGTTGCTCAACAACTTAACAGACATTAAATGTAGTGGCTGCCTTAGAAGTCACATGACCAGCTCCACTAATTACAAAGTGTTCTTTAGTCATCCCCTGAGTGTAAAGTAATTAATTGCTGGACGGTGGAATTAATGTAGACAGAGCAGAAGGGGACCGGGAACCGATGGGTCGCTATTAGATTGGGTCTGTTCTAATTACATTAAATCACTCGTCAGTATTGGCCTGAAAAAGCTTGATAATAGTATTTGAGACCAAGTGATGACTTCAGAGTAAACTATAATACAAAGCCTGGGAGTGCAGATAGCGTCCTACTTCTGTCAGCCACATCCCTGTGCCTGGAAGATAAACTAATAATACAAATATAAGATGTATGGTTCTGCTGGTGGCGGGATGAACTCTGTGCATTATTCACTCTTCACTAATAGCTTTAGTGTGCAGAGAAGAATGTGGTCAGGTGGCCATTTGTTTAAACCCACGGCAAGAATCCTTTGTGTGTTTTCTTTCTAGTTTTTCACTTAAACATACTGCTGACACGGCGTATGCATGACGGATTCAGTAAGTCTCAAATCCAGCACTAAGTCTGTTCCAGCAGCAGCTTTCTGGGTAAAACACCAACACTCTGGAGCTCAGGAGAGGAAAAAGAAAAACATCCATCACTCTTAGTCAATTGTCATTAGGCAAATAAGAGTTAGCGATACAAATTAAAGTGTGTAAATAATTCAGACGCACACCTGAGAGATTTATTGCACTGAAGTAAATCTATGTTGCTTTTCCAGCCTGTGGGACTCGCTGTAAAGAGCTGCGTGTCCCCCAGAAGCCGACGCCAATGCAGTGAATGAAAATAAAAATACAAGCATCAATTTGAGCTAATCACCATAGCAACGCTGAGAGCAGCTTCCTGCTGCATATAGAAAATCATTTATTTCCCACTCAATATGTACACAAATCAGAGCTGTGATTGTAAAAGCAGGATATCCTACTTCTA
The DNA here is from genome assembly GCA_030068375.1 of Ostorhinchus rueppellii. NCBI lineage: Eukaryota > Metazoa > Chordata > Actinopteri > Kurtiformes > Apogonidae > Ostorhinchus > Ostorhinchus rueppellii. The sequence goes on along the minus strand of JAQQZY010000009.1, from coordinate 29,198,327 downwards.
ATATTTAATACAGTTTATTTATTAAAAGTCATTCATTTGTGCTACATCAGAAGGTTGACGCTGTAGCTCACATTAAGTACTTCTCCTGGGCTCTGTTTCCATGTCAGGTTTTTTGTAGACGAGTGCATACATTCCTCCAGGCCCACAGTATAGTTTTATTTTTTACAGTAGCCGTTATGTCTGCAGCAAAGATAAGATTGAGGTCTTAAACTTCAGCATTAAAGAAAACTCACCTCTGGTAGGATGAATGGATCAGGGTTATTACAGTTAAAAAGAACTGAGATTAAAGCTGAAACTAGCAGAAAAGAAAACCTTTTTTCCCAAAACTGAAAAGCAAATAAACACTAAAATCAACAATGCAATAAAAGCAACCAGTCGTCGGCCTCGGGAATCTGACCAAAAGATCGATGATCTTTTGAGGTAAAATCATCTCATGGATAAAACATGCTGCCAAGTTCCAACCAAACAACTACTGTGTAGTTTTTGGAGATTTAAGACAATATTTCAATAACATCTAGACAAAAAAACAAACATATTAACATGTTCACGTACATACACCTGGAGTACCTCTATTAGTAGTTTAGATTGAGCTTAGATTTCTCCAATCACAACTTTATAATAAATCCATTACTTTTTCACTCGAGCCCCGTCTACAGCATCTGTATAAATCAGATTTTTGCAGCTGATGGACTTCGGTAAGAAGAAAGAATAACTTATACAGACTAAAAGTTTATGTCGACTGAAACGGAACATTTGGTATCACAGACATAAAAGAAAGTGAAATACACCAATCAGCCAAGTGACCTGTTTTAGTCATACGGCTGTGTATTAATCTGGAAATACGATACAAACCACAATACTAGGACTATAATACGATATATCAGATATATCATGATACTGTTAAAAAGGCTATTTTTGTTGGTTTCTATTTTAAAAATGATTATTTCCTTGAAGAATTTAATTCCACCTGAAATCTGCACAAATAAACACATTTTTATTTGATCACAACAGGATCTGATGCTACATCACAAAACGTTCCTGTTCAAACAAATTATATTTTACAGTCATTACAGTTTCAGATCCTGCTCAAATGTTCATATTCTATTACTTCAGAACATTATTTTTGTGCGATCCCAGGATACACTACATTTCTGGGGAGAACCCAGAATATAAACAAGGAAAACTAAAATGAACTTCTGCTATATCTGCATTTGAATAAATACCTAAAAATATCCATACACTACTTTTTAATATCAATACACTATCATGAAATGAAATATCATGATACATTGCAAAACTGATATTTTCTTATACCCCTAATTATCAACTTCAGTATGTTAAGCTGCATTTCCACCGCATGGAACCGGCTCCACTCAACTACAGGACCAGTACTATTCCTGGAGAGCGTCTCCATTACAGGATACGACCAACTTTAGAGTAACTTCCTTCCATGACATCTGCCCACAGAGCTGCTGATAAATGGATAAGCAGGTTATCCAATGACCAAAGGGCTGGCAGTTCGAATCTGACTCCGGCTGTCCACATGTCAAAGTGTCCTTGAGCAACACACTGAACCCTAAATGTCTCCCATTAGGTGTGGCAGCAGCCGCCTACTGGTGTGTGACTGAGGTTTGTAAAGCACTTTGGGACCATGAACGTGTAGAAAACACACTATACAAGTGCAGTCCATTTACTGGTATATGTTCTATAAAATTCCAAACCTCTCTCTTTTTTATAAAAACATAATAATAATAATAATAATAATAATAATAATAATGGATTAGATTTTTACTGCACTTCACAAGTCACTCAAGGCGCCTTCTCAAAGCGCTTTACATTATTGATCCATTATTCATTCACCCTCACATTCTCCCTCTAGTGGTGGCGGAAGCGTGGCTGCCATTTTACGGCCCCTCCGACCACCACCGAACATTCACACGCATTCATACACCAGTGTAAGTGGTACATGTTAGTATCTCCACACCCATTCTGGGACCTTGGCCGAGGAAGTACGAAAAACATAGTCCCAGGTAGCAGATTCCATGTTCTTTCAGGTAATGGAACCTGTAAAATACTGTAATTATACTTTTATACTCACTGTTATTTATTAATGACAATATATACAATCCATCTGAGAAGTCAATCACATGCTAAAATAAGATTGTGACATCACCAGCCTTTCCTGTTGGTAAACTAACTCCATTTTTGCAGTTCATGGTGCACAATAGCAGCTCTCTTTGGACTCATTAGCCAAAGGGTTTATGCTTTTTTCCCAAAAGCACCGAGTCAATATCTGTGTTCAGTTAAGACAAGAAATATTATAATTGTTTGTGTAGTAGGAGGTCCAGCTGGGGAAAAAGTGAATCTTACTCTAATGTCTCCAAAAAGAAGTAATTGGTGTCCAGAGTTAGAAAATCTGAAGTCTGCGCTGCTCAATAAAGGCATGAAGTATTAGAATTATTTGTTTGGTATTAGGTTAAAAACATTGTTTATAGTTATGACACAGACGCAGATCGAGTCACATTTTATCACCAGTTCATGTAGAAAACTAGGAAACTTCAGAGGGTTTGAATACTTTTTCTTTCTCGTCATTGGATTTGACGTCATCTTCGTTCAGATTTTGTAACAAGACCAAGCAGGAAAATTAAAACTGGATGAAAGCAAATGGTAAAAACAGAGTTAAATAATGTAAAACTGAAAGATTAAAAAGATTCACCTGGAAGTGAATCTGAATTTCAGTATAGTGTTGTTTAAAACAGTTTCTTCCTTCAGGTCATTTGTTTGTTCAGCTCCAAGCTTTAAACTGGACACTGCACTACATACTGGCACCTTTTCATAAAACACCTTATATAGTATCTAGCCAGCCAAACCTTGAAAAGCTGTTTATTTATTGGTTCTTCACTAAGAGGTGACCCAGTTTATCCATATGTCTCTAGTGTGTCAGCTTTTTGGACAGAATGATGTCAAATGTGGGAGTGATCCCCATTTTCAACTCTAATCACATGCTGAACCTCAGGCGAACGCCCGTGCATGTCGACTGCTGCTGCGCTAAACATTTTACCTTGGCCGCCGTCCAGAGCGCCTGAGCCACAGAGGGCACAGTCACCTTTTAATGACCCACACTACTATGCCGACCAAGGACAGGCAGCAACCTCAGCAGTGTGCTCACACTCCCTGCTGTTTTCAGAAGCCACCTGAAAACCAGCAGCACAGGAAGGGGAAGCAGGGACGCGCACGGTGGCGAAGAGATGGCAGGAGGTGCCATCAAAGAGCCTCACACAGCTGCACTTCAATCACATGAAGCATGCACGAAATCTTTGCAGAGGATGAGCAGGAAATGCACACAAAGACCGCCTGCAATGATATTTACACAAAAAAGTACAGGACGGATCACATGGTTTGCATCCTGACGAGGGAGCTGAAATTGAGAGGTGGAAACTGGAGCGTCAGTGGATGCATACGGTAGGTTACGGGCATGTTTTCAATCAATATGCAGAATATTTCATTTTAAGCGTAACCCGTCCACCCTCAAAAGGCCAAATCTACAATATTTATACACGGTGCTATAAATTCACTGTGGTCTAGTTAGAACGGTATAGATTTAATCATCAATCGTAACAACGTAATGTTAGACGTTAAATAATTGTTTGATCTATAAAATACTACGAAGCCACGCTGTCACCTTTTTCCTGCACGGATCCATTTAAGGAGAATGCATCAGAGAGAGTGTAGTCCAGCAGCAGGTGTACACAACATTTGAGGAGTTACAATGAAGTGCTGGGATACATCATTTCCTGCAGCTGCTGTGAGACTGACTGCCTCCTCACGCTGCCCCATCCTTCAAAAGCCTAATTTTATTGTGCTGAATAATGGGCGGAGAGTGACAATTTATTTAAGACGCCACACAGCAAACAGAGCTGAAGCTACACGCAGCACCGACTGTCATCCCAGACAGATGTTCCATGGATCGAGGTTTCAAAAAGGTGATTGGTGGAGCCCCTGCTTGTCAGAACGTCCAAACAGTTACTGTATAGTCCGAGCTGGCACAGGAGGGGGAGTGGCTTCAGGCTGATCTAGTTCTAGCCAAGAAAATGACTGTATGGAGACTTTTTCCAAGGTAACAACATGAATGAATGTCTGACCAAACGACTGCCGTTGGCTAATGGTCTTTTTCTGCATAAATGTGCCCTAAACATGATGAGATTATCTTGTAAGTAAGCCTGTCAGACACAATTACAAACTACTTCACTGTGAGAATGTGAGGTAACCTTGATTATTTTCATCACTGTGAGACTCATGGACAAAGGACGTTGGTTCTCCCAGAGCATTTCAACTAAATTCAGTACAAGACTTTGACCCTGGCTTTACAAAACACTCCATTTCTTCTATGTAAATGTAAGTGTAAGAAGAACTTGTGTGTTTAGATCCTCGTCTTCAGCAAAACCCTCTGTCTGTTGAACTTCGGTTCACACATGGATACTCTGACCTTCTCCTGTAGAATTTTACAGACTGTTACACGTTGTGCTCTTGGTGTGATCTTTGTTGGATGGTCAGTCTGACGGTGTTGAATGTTCTCCAACTGGTTTCCTACCCAGTGAAGTCCCAGCTCATCAGATATTCTGTTGCAACATTTTCAGGCCCTGGGTAGTTTTGATAAATCAGGTTCTTCTGAGGTGTTTCGAAGTTTTCTTTGTTCAAGCATGACACTTTGATAAAGACCCAGGAGAGAGAGAGAGAGAAAGAAAGAGAGAGAGAGAAAGAGAGAGAAAGAGAGAAAGAAAGAGAAAGAAAGAGAGAAAGAAAGAGAAAAAGAGAGAAAGAAAGAAAGAGAAAAAGAGAGAAAGAAAGAAAGAGAGAAAGAAAGAGAGAAAGAGAGAAAGAAAGAGAAAGAAAGAAAGAGAGAGAGAAAGAGAGAGAGAAAGAAAGAGAGAAAGAAAGAAAGAGAGAAAGAAAGAAAGAGAGAAAGAAAGAAAGAGAGAAAGAAAGAAAGAGAGAAAGAAAGAGAGAAAGAGAGAAAGAGAGAAAGAGAGAAAGAAAGAAAGAAAGAAAGAAAGAAAGAAAGAAAGAAAGAAAGAAAGAAAGAAAGAAAGAAA
>JAQQZY010000009.1:29035579-29048195 GCA_030068375.1 Ostorhinchus rueppellii | reverse complement strand
ATTGTTACTATCCATACATTTTCCAGTTTAATGTTTTCCACAAATGCAAAGGGAAATGCAGCAGCAAATGACTATTTGACTATCCAGTTATTATCTTGCATTCCTGTGTAAAACTACATCAAAACAATGGCAGCGAGAATGTAAACTGTTATCTGCACCAAAGGTGGGCACACTAAATATGGACATTTATGAGTACAGTGGTACCTCTACTTACGAAATTAATGCGTTCCAGAAATAGTTTCGTAAGTAGATAATTTCGTTAGTAGAGGCGTGTTTTCCATGTGGATGCCCTAATCCGTTCCAAGCCCCCCAATATTTCGCAAGATCACCCAAAAGCATCCCTTTTTTTGTACTTTTCAATTATCTCTTCCTTCGTCTGTACGGACAAAACAAGTCTCTTCTTCTTCTCTCCACTGTTCTCCATCACTTTCTTGGGGCCCATAGTGAATAAAAGTGAAAGAAAGCTGACAAAAACGTGTCCGCACTTCCTGCTTCACTATTCACTCTAGCGTGAGACAAGCGTACACACAGAGGGACCTCCCTCTGTGTGCCAGGGGGCTGTGCCATAGCCAATGGGGGAGCAGGTCCGAGCGCCGACTGGAACAGTACCGTAAAGTATGTAATAATTACGCCGTTCATATCCTGAGCGTCGAGTGGAAGCGTACTTTACCATAAAGCATGTAATAATTGCGCCTTTTGTAACTTGAAATTTCTTTTGTCACTAGAGTCAATATTTTACCATAAAGGATTTTTGTTACTTGGAAATTTCGTACGTAGAGTCTTCGTAAGTAGAGGTACCACTGTATTATTTGTCAACAAGGACTATTTTGTTATTCACATTGGTCACTTTCTGTATGAATAACAATGAAACCGTTCATTTGGAACAAGTTTTGGATAAACTATGAAGTTATTTATGTTTTCATGTTTTCGTGACAGGTGGAAGAATACATTTGTTAAACACTGTAGATCTCAGGTCAAATAGAAGCTGTTGAATAAATCACCTGCTGAGTCCGATTTTGAAGATCTAGTTTATTTACTAAAATACATTTCTGTCCTTTTAAAAAGTTCCACTGTAGTTGTGATTAACAGCTTCCACTTAGCATTAGGCTCATGGCTAGCACTTAGCATTAGCTCACTAGTGACCCCTCATGCTCTCAGATTTCCACCCCTTTTGTCCACATATCGTCACTTCTGTCTCCAAAAAGCCAATTCTCTGCTTGTATGGTCCAGACTGTGGTTAAAACAATGAATCAGGTCTGACACGTTTGTGTCCACACTTATTAAAAACACCTTAAAACACTGTTGTTCATGAAGGCTTTTTAAATCCAACTGTCTCAGAGCTGCGACAAACCAACAGCACTTCATGCATTTATTGCATTTTAGCTGCGTTCTATTTTAAAACTGTATTCTGAATTTTTAAGTGCTTTTAACTTATCTTATAAAACACTTTGTGACCTCTGTCTGTGAATGGTGCTCTATAAATAAAACTTAAATTACTCACTTAAACGTTATCATTCATAAAGTAATTTAATCTAATGTGAAGGTTTAATTTACACCTGCGTGAAGCAATACTGTGATTTGTCAAACTATCTCTTCAAAATAGATATTTAATCTGCCAAACTGGTCAAACATTTAAATGGAAGTGGGAAAAATCATGTTGTGAATTGTAGTGTTATGTGACGTCTTCACTTCCATGTAAAAACCTTGTGAAACAAACATCTAATAGTTCAAAATCCCATGCGGGTCCTCAGAGGTTGTCGTGGTCCTACCTTGGGCCGTCCACAGGGCAGGTGGTCACTGTGGAGGTGGGCGACACCACGAGCCAATGAGCTGCCCAGCACCCGTAACTCATCCCAGCTGATCATGTGACGGGTCAGGTGCTCCTGTGGATGAACAGGTTTACAGTGTGAGTTTAGAGGAACAGTAGAAGCATCTGTCCATACCTTCTTAGAGCTGGACTCACCTGGAGGTTTCCCCTGGGATGGAAGGCGGTGATGAGCCAGTACTGTCTCTCCACCTTCCTCTCCTCAGCTGTCAGGAAGTGGAGGATGTTCTCATGTCGGAGGTCTGTGTCGGAGAAGATGTCCTTCTCGTTCTTCCAGGAGGCGTACTCCTCGTAGGGGAAGATCTTCACAGCCACCGTCTCAAACTGATCTGAGGTGGTCTGCTTCAGCTTGGCCTTGTAGACCTGAGCAAAGCGACCTTTACCGACCTAGGACAGGACCACACGTTCGGATTAAAAAAGGATAAACATTGTTCTTCAGGTTAGATTTAGACCTGATGTTCTTGGAGGTGCATGTACCAGCAGATCCAGGTCGATGGGCAGCGGCTCCGTGTTGTGGTTCAGGTTGTTGGCGTGGGTGGAGCTACTGTCCGAGCCGTTGTCCATCATGATGGCGCAGCTTTCACTGCAGTCCAGCCCTCCAACTTTAGGCTTACGTTTCTTGATGCTGCTCTCCCATTCCTGGCTGAGCATGCGTTGGCGAGAGACTCTGTACCAGTAGAACATGCCCACAACCACAACCCCCACCAGGAGGAGGGGCAGGAGGCTGACCAGGATGACCGACAGGAACTGACCATCTGGAGTGGGATCCACAACTGGAGGACACAAGAGGAGATGAACGAAGGCGTCAGGAAGGATGGTGAGGACACATCCGTTCAGTTTAGTTTGAATATGCAACAAAACAAAATAATTCTACTTAGTCCTTATAAAAGAAACAGATTATTGAAAAAATAAAAACCAAACCATATACATGAAGGTAATAAAATGAATACTCAATAAAGTAAACAATAAGACAAAGTGAACAACAACAAGAAACAAACAAAACATAAACAAATTGACACACACAACAAAAAAACAAACAAAAATATTTATACTTTATATTTATAAAATACCCCCCCCCCCACCACCACCACCACCACCACCACCACTGCTTATGGATTTCAATATGTAATCGTATGAGCAGGACGTGTAGATAAAGCTGTGAGAGAGGGAAAGTGAGCGCCCCTCACCTTATCACTGACTATCTGCCCCCCCAAGAACAAACACTGGGGGTGGGGTGTGAGTGTGTGCACACTGATTTATAATGTGATGTACAGCAGCAGTTGCTAATGCACCTGCACAGACATCCCTCATAACCCACACACACACACACACACACACACACACACACACACACACACACACACACACACACACACACACACACACACACGTTGTCACGCCCCCCCTGGTTGAGAACCACTGCCCTAATCCAATGATAATGACCATGTAATCAAATCAAAAAGTGACATCAATAATCAGAGTCACTAAATTCTTCTTCTTTTCCATCCCTACTGAGGCGTTATGCGGTTCTTAGTCATTTCTGAACTAACACGCTGGAGGCTGGACTTTAACCACATACCAAACACAAAAACAAACTGTTTCCTTTCAGGTGAAGTCTAATGTGACCTGAGAAAAGGATGGTTGTAAAAAGACAACCAGGCCTTTCATAAACCAGGTCAAACATTCGAGCTCGTGTTGGTGCTGCTCCAGGCTAAAAGACGGACGGTACCGTCTACATTATAGTCTGCTACCTGCATATTATAAAATTCCCCCATTTACCAGGAACATCTACTTGTGGGTTCTCCGTGACATTAACACAACCTTTGAACTGAATCATAAAAGTCTGTTTCATAATTGAGGGAGTGTTGACTGTGGTGAACGCTGTAAACATGACACATGATTATTTGCTGTCCTGCCGTTCTTTCAGTGAGCTGTGTTTAAACTCTGGCATGTGGAGGGTTTTCCCTGCTCATCTGATACTGAGGTGGGCTGAAGCTGTGGTTTTTTAACCGCCAACATGGGGGTAGAAATGAAGGTTATTTTGGGAATGCTAGTAAGAGAGTTAATGCAGAGGGGGGAATCTGAAGGGACTGGATCTGTGTGAAGCAGCTGCAGAAAGTGTTCATAGAAGATAGAAGAAAGAAGATAGAAGGCAGAAGATGGAAAATGGAAGGTAGAAGACAGAAGGTAGAAGATAGAACAGGGGTGGGCAATCCTGGTCCTGGAGGGCCGGTATCCTGCCTGTTTTAGATGTTTCCCTCTTCCAGCACACCTGACAGTTGTTATCAGGCTTCTGCAGACCTTGATGATAGGTTCATCATTTAAATCAGGTGTGTTGGAAGATGGACACATCTAAAACATGGAGGATACCGGCCCTCGAGGACCAGGATTGCCCATCCATGAGATAGAAGATGGAAGATGGAAGGTAGAAGGTAGAAGGACTCATGGTCCTCCATTCGAGGAGGACCATTTTCTGCTCAGAACCTTCTTATTTGGTACTAGGCGTAACCTGAATAAACACTTATGTGTCTTAGTTCATTTGAGTTCTTCAAAGTCATTGAGGTTCATTGTTTTAAAGCCAAAACTGATTTTAAATGTAAGAACTGCCTAATTGAACCTTTTTGGTTTTTGCTGACGATAGACGTATCAAACCTCTGGGACTAAAACCTTCTGGATCTTATACATAAAACTGAGTCATCTTTCACTGCCATACGAGGCAACAGTTGAATCCACTTTTGCTGCTTTTTATAGGAGCATAAAATACTGTCTGGCTTTCATTTACCTTATTAGATCCAACTCACATAAAAACAAAAAAAACCTGCGTCCACCCCCTGTTCAGACAGAAGCAGCAGCCCTCCACTTCTACAAAGTTCATGGTTTAAAGGCAGGTCTTTGCAGAAACAGAGTCATTTCTGTGTATGAGCAGATGCATTTCCTCCCACTAGTGTCCAACCACAGTCCAACACAAGCAGGTCCACCACAGGAAAGTCCTTCTGGAAGTCTATGAAAACACCACTGTTCTGTGGAGCTCTGCAAACCTAGTCCTTTAAAATGATCTAGAACACATGGTGTGTCGTAGGGTTTGGGATCTCAGTGGACTTGACTGTTCAGTGGAAGCTCTGCCGTGGAGATGCTAACAGTGTGAGGAGCCTTTACTGCCTCCTGACCTACAGCTTTAACTACCTCCTGTGACTCTGCCAGCCCCGACAGAGCGGCAGCCAACCCTCAGAGCTCCAACGGCGGGAAGAAAACAGTGTAAAGCCTGTGTGCTCGGCCTCGGCCTCGGCTGCTCCGCTCCCACTGGGCACCTTTTCAAAGAGCGTCTCAGTCGGAATCTCAGGGGAGCATTCCTGTCCTGAAGCCGCCACAGTCTGAGGGAGCCTGGACCAAGGAGCGCCCAGCCCACGTCTCACCACCCTGCATCTATTTACATTCGATTTCACGTACATAGTGGATCCACAGATACACACAAATGGAAAAATGTGTACCAGCTTTGTTTTAAACAGGTTTTATCATCATTTCTACCACTAGGGGGCTCTGAACAAACAAAAAGCTACAAGTAGAACATTGAAGTGTGGCCTCGTGGGACCCTCCTCCAGACTAAATAGACCCCATTTGAATGACACTGATTATGAATATGATGCAAAGATCATTTTACAGTTTAACAACGTCATGTGGGATCACTGTTGCTTTCATGACCGTTTCCAAGGAAAATCTGACAGGATTTGGACACAAATCATGTTCACGTCTGAACTAATGCATTAAAGGTTTATTGAGCAGACGTTCACTCATGCATGTGTTTGTTATTCATGTTTGTCTGGAACTGGAACCAGTCAGCCTATTCTAACAGAATCTGAAGGTTCTGTTGAAGTTACAGAGCCTTGTATGGGTCAGGGTTCGACCCAGACTGGTCCAGAATAGTCCAGATCCTTCCATTATAGAATTAGTTATTAATTAATACATTTCAGCTCCTTAAACAAGCATCGGTTTGATCAAAAGCATAAAGACTGGACTGTCATGTGGTCTGATGAGTGTGAAGTACAAGTTTGTTTTGTTTTTGTGTTTTTTTTTCATCTCTTAATTTGAACCCTTTCATTCATACTGGTCACTCCAGTGGACAGTTCTTCTACTGCTGTTCTATTCATGGGTTTGTTGTTTTAGTTCCATATCAGCCAACAGAGTGGACACTTATGCACCATCCCATAATACTCGGACATTCACACCATGACTGTAAATGTACTGTTCTACATAAACCTGATCTGCACTAACATGTTTGAGTGTGAATCAGTTGCTTGTTATTGTTACAGTTTTTTGAACAAAACATTTTTTGGTTTTTTTTTCATATTATTTCGATAAAGTGTGTAATAACTAGTATTAGAGTATGTTAAAATGTGACAAAACAACAGATTAACAATATTTAGAAAAAATATTTCATAGTTTTCACACATTTTATCACTAAATACATGTTTCTTTGGTTCAAAAATTAAATGCATGGTGTTCAGCTGAGTGGAACTCCAGGAAAAATAGGGTCATAAAAAAATTCAATAGCATTGTTTTTTGTTCTTTAGGCCTAAAGAAGAATGAAAACACTCAGGAAAAAAAATCTTGATTAAGGTTGTCATAATTCATGCATTAAAGGGTTAAAATATTCTTATTAAGTGTTATTCAGTGAACTGTTGTGAACACTTCTAACTTTATAACCTTTTGCACTATTTCTATTTTTCTTTTTCAGCTCGATTAAAAACACTGATATCATCTCAACTAGTGCGTTCACCTGAACACATCCTCAGGCCAAAGCATTCTGGCCATAGCAACATGATTTTAAGGCTATTGCATTACAAAATTACTAATATCTCTCAAAATACTGGTCCGATCAACTGATTGTTTTCACTAGTCTGTTCACTGACCAAAAATACATAAATATGACAAACGACAGCAGTCAGATCTGTGTGGAAATTTTGTGAACGTACGTACACACACACACACACACGCTTTTACAATCCAAATGCATGAGTTAACAGAATGTAAAACAGAGGTGTAGTTCTTTTTAAAGTACATGTATTATATATCCTTCCACATAATAATGCAGTGATTTAGTTAGAATAATACCACAGAGCAGGAAAGACGACTATTATGTGAAATCCACGGCCCACATTCCTACACGTGCATATTTAATGTGACATAACAGTTGTAGCTGCTTAAACGGCTGAGGTCCACATGATCAAACAGCCTCTTTAACTGTGACCGTGTGCCTGATGGACATTCAAACAACCCATTCTTTACTCACTTATCCATCATGCACTGTGGTGAGGTGTGATCATGCGAGGGAATGAGATCGCACAGTGGAGTGAATAATGTCTTCATTTTGTGGTCGTGTGTGAGTTTTAATGGAGTAAATGTTTCTGGAACGACTTCAGGCAAGGATGTAATTGATCAAAAACACTGGACAAACGCACGGAGATTTACATCTGAGACAACCTGAGGAGGAGGAGGAGGAGGAAGAGAAGGAGGAGAAGCAGGAGGAGGAACAGCAGGACGAGCAGGAGGAGGAGGAGGAAGAGCAGGAGGAGGACCAGGAGGAGGAAGAGGAGGAGCAGGAGGAGGAGGAAGAGAAGGAGGACCAGGAGGAGGAAGAGGAGGAGCAGGAGGAGGAGGAGAGGCGGAGGAGCAGCAGTAGTAGCAGTAGTAGTAGTAGTAGTAATAGTAGTAGTAGTAGTAGTAGTAGTAGTAGTAGTAGTAGTAGTAGTAGTAGGAGGTCTACAGACTCTTCTCAGTGCATCTGTACCAGTTTCGTATGATTTAAAGGTTTTTAAATTTTCTCTGAGGTTTTTGAGGTCTCGTCTTTATTTCCTCGTTGTGATTAAAGTGTGTGTTCCAGCGTGTGCTGGAGGTAGAAACACGGCCAATCAGACGGTGCCAAGACAAGCTGGTAATAGGACTGCTGTTGGCTTTTCCAATCAGGATGCCAGAGCGTTTTCATGCACAGTTCAGTGAGCTTCAGTAGAACCGTTAGTGATCCACAGCTCCAACACAACAGTGTGTGTGTGCGTGTGTGTGCGTGTGTGTGTGTGTATGCGTGTGTGTGTTTATGCGTGTGTGTGTGTGTGTGTTCAGGATGTGAGTGCTGCTTTTTTCGTCTCCACTGTGTGTTTCGTCTCTGACTCACCCTCTTACTGCTTGAACCACTTGCTAATTACTTGGATGGTCAGTGTGTTTTGTAAATAATGAAGTTGTTGGATATTTCAGAGGAACTCTTGGTTGGAAAATGACAGAACCAGACATGATTTCATGTTTGAACCAGGTGACAGTGGATCGATGGAAGCCATTAGAATCACAGAGGTGTGTCCAACAGCCTGTTCTGTGCCAGCTCATGGTCGGTGCCAGAAAAAGGCTTTGTAATGAGGCTTTAACTCACACTCACATTCCCAGCTCTTTTGTGATTCCAACAGTTTGTCAGTCTGCTTCAGGTTGTGTGTGTGCCTTAAAGCCGGTTTCTGTACAGTGAACGTGCTTCCATGTTTTCAGACGTTTGTTCTGCTCTACACCTGGCTTTCACTCACTCCAACAACGACATGGAGAAGAAGATAAGAGCATGATGTCATGTCTAGTGGCTGATGGTTTTATGATAACGTCCAGAAATAGCAGGTTCTGACTGATAAAAAGTTTTATATGAGCTGCACTGACCTTAAGAGCAGAGGTGGAATGAAACAGTAAAAGCACTTTGTTACTGTATTTTAGCAAATGTTTTATGTATCTGTACTTTATTTAAAGGGTTCATATTTATTAAACCCACTTTTATTAGTCTGTGCTTCATTTATTTTTTGTGTATTTGGTTCCTAATAGTTCATAAAGTTTGAACTGAATTGAGTTTTTATGCAAAAAAAGAAAAGTTTTTAAAAAAGTAACTTTTTAAGCAAATATAACAATAACTGAACATAAACCCAGTGTGTCCATCCACTGGCATTGATCCAGTTCCATGGGTTTGACTGGTGAATCAATGTTGTAGATGATGATGGTGTTTCCACGGTAACTACGGAGCCTCTGAACGTCCAAATATGGTCATATCTGATGACCATGAAAAGATGAAGAACTGTATTTGACAACAATTATTGACATTATTGATAGAATTAATGGATGAAACAGTTGAGATCAGTAGATGGTTTAGGTTAAAGGTGGACGTTTGGGTATTTAAAGGTTAAATAGAGTTTTCTCTGGATATTTTGACTTTTATTTGTACTTATGTATTTTTTTGCTCCTGTTTCTGAACTTTTAAAAAAATACCTAATTCATCCTCCACTGACCGTAAGACATTTATTTATTTATCTTTACAGCCAGTCATGGATAAAACAGCTGTTATTCTTATTTATTACTACTATATTAAATGGTATTTTTGTATTTCTTCATGAACATACATTGCTTATTTCAATTATTATTAGAATATATAATGAAGCAGAAATGGGAGAATTCACTCCTAAAGCGGTAGATCTGGACAGACTGGATGAAATTCAAGTCATTTTTATTCAACCTTCAACTTTTGTCCTGAAAATGTCTGTGACTGTCAGAGTGTGTGTTAATATGACAGATGTGCTCAGTGTTTAAGACATTTCATTTATGATACGAGTGTAATTTTATTTTCTTCACTCAAACTCATTTATAGAAAATTATGTTTTAATTCAAAGCAGTGATAAGACCTTAGTGTAAAGATAAAAACAAAAGTAAATGGACATTTTCAAAGTGCCACTTAGGTGTCTGAGCATATTGGATATACAGATGGGGAAGTGGGATCTCAAATGTTGGCTGTAACATAACACGTTAGCTTTGTGTTTTGAACTGGTGTGTTTACTTAGTTAAACATGTCAGATGAGAATGTATGAGTGACACTGGAATATAGAAACAGAAGATAGAACAAGTGTTTGGATGATTTTAACAGAAAAAACTAAACACTAACCATCAAAACAACTGGATCCTACTTTTACATGAAAACACATTATTATGCTAATACGTCCATATTTAAGATAAGATAAGATAAGACATTCCTTTATTAATACCACAGGGGGATTTATTTATTTATGGTTTTATGGCCGTTAATTAGCATCAAACTTTCAAGATTAGCATCAAAATGAATTACTGTCAATATAAATGTGGACACATTGAAGTAAAACGATGCAAAGAAAGCTAATGTAAGTCATTAAAGCATATTATTCATAGTTCAGCCATCGGACGTCTGCGCGTGTCTTACAAACATTTCAAAGTAAAAGTCTGTGCACTGTGTTTTTATCTCTAACTACATTAACAATTACTCAATAAACTAAATAAATGTAAACATGTCTTAAGACGAAACTACAAATGGAGGTGATGTTGTTGCCACGCTGCCCCCTGGAGGCAAAAAATACAATAGTACAACTGTAATCGTATGTCAGTAACAAAACATATACATTCCATGAGGTTATATGTATATTATAACTATTATTATTATTATTATTATTATTATTATTATTATTATTATTATTATTATTATTATTATTATTATTACGCCGGTTTTGAGGCAGTTTAGGTTCAGTTCTCCATCTTTCCAGGAGCGTTTTTCCCACTTGAATGTGTGTAAATCTCCGTGTGTCTGTGCACTCGCAGCCTTTCAGTGTGTATTTACTTGTTATGGTAACAGCGCTGCCTTTCCAGCCCAGACTGCTTCATAAACACGGCTCATATCTCTGCTGCTCTCCTTCTCTTCTTTCCTTCACCTCTCTCCAACATCACTCATCAAACTGCCTCTCCTCATCAGCGTCCGTCTGTCCTGGTTTCCGTCCTTTTTAACCCATAAACACCCAGTCCTACTTTTATGGCAGTTCCAAATTCATTTTCCTTTCTATATTTAACTTTTCTTAAGTGATTTGTCACCATTTGTTACCATATTATCCTCTGTATTTTACATTTTTTCAATGAAAATCAGGTATTTTCTCAAATTTTCTTCACTGATCATGTAGATGTTCATAAAAACTCACATTAAAGTTGATTGTAATAATATCAGAAACGGAGAAAAATAAAGAAAACGTGACTTTTTCAACCAAATCCATCATTAACTGAACATAAATTGTCTCCATCCACTGTTATTCATCAAACTCTATGGGTTTTACTGTTGAATCAGTGTAAAAACCTGCATTTTACTCCAATTATTTACACGTACTGATAGGATTCATGGATCAACAGGTATTAAATATTTACATGAGTCGATAGTTTGGGTCTTTAAGGGTTAATCCACCTCATCTTTCTCTTTTTTTTTCCCTTTTGAGGTGCATTAGCGCTGGCCTGCTTCAGTCATTTGTCCTTAAAGCTGTCTGCTGTGGGACTGAATGATGTGACTGAGTACAGGCCAACATTCCACAGTTAAGGAGGAACAGTAAAAATAAGAATAAAAAGAGGATCTTGGAGCACAGACACAGTTTTTCCCTTTATTCCTCCTCTTCCTCTTTGACAGATGCATCAAGATGTCAGTTGATTCCATTTTTATTTTTATCTTTTGTTGTTTTCGTCCCACATGTCAGGAAAGAAGAGCTCATTCATCAATTCAGAGACGTTCCAAAGTGATGACTTAGAGGAGATGAGTCAACATCTGGGAATTAGCTTGACCTTCTTGTCGTTCCTCACATGACTGCGTGATTCGACGCCATAGCAGTCGTAAACACAGCACTAAAGCACTAAAGCAAAAGTGTGTTACAGTGACAAGGCAGCATTTACTATCAATACCCCCCCCCCCGCTGAAATTTGTTCACAAGCTTCGAAACACATGTGGAATTGACACTGGCCAAATCATCTTTACGGCATCGTAATTAGAAACAACTGCTGCGACACATACGACAACGGGTCTATCACTATAAGACGAAAAAGAAAAAGAAATACAGGATGAAAATTAAGTAAGTGATTATAATGAATACTGGCCTTTCCACTCATATAAGTGGAAGGAGGTGTACTGAGCATGCTCAGATGTCTATGGAAAGTGTGAGGTCGACTTTATTCTATCTGCACATTCTCATTTTTTTCCCTATTGATTAAAAAGTTGAATTTTATGAATATTTAACCCTTTCATGCATGAATTATGAGAACTGTAATCAATATAATTTTCTTAATATTCCTAAAAATTCAACTGTTTCCTCAATAGAAAAAAAAAGTAAATGTTCAGATAGAATAGAGTCGACCTTGAACTTTCCACAGACATCTGAGCATGCTCAGTACACCTCCTGCCACCTGTGTGATGGGGGGCAAAACACAGAGCAGTGAGTGAGACAGGCTCATGAAAAAAATAGACAGTTTATTTGTTTGAACACCATTTACTTTGTTGTTTTTATTTTTACTGTTGTGGTGATTTTCCAGTGACATTATTGAACTCCACCCCCCACGCTCCATCCAGGTGGCATCCCCACAAATACATCCACGTAAACAGACATATCAAATGGTTTATGGTTTATCAAATACTTTTACTGTGTTTTTACAGTTTTGAGTCAGTAACAGTCTTTTGGAGTTCAACCAGGTGTCAAAAAGCAAAAAAAAAAAAGCTCCAAAACAAAACCTACTAGGTCCAAATTCTAAACCTAAACCTCTTATTAATGTCTGAGGGTCTTATTAAGTAAAAACCTGCAAAACTTGATTTCCTCTCTGTCTTTTTCTGTTCTTCCACCTATTTAGACCCTGAAACACACATTGAAACAAAACCACTGAAGAAAAGGAACACACACACACACACACACACACACACACACACACACACACACACACACACACACACACACACACACA
>JAQQZY010000009.1:29015677-29028898 GCA_030068375.1 Ostorhinchus rueppellii | reverse complement strand
GAAAACCCACGCAGACACGGGGAGAACATGCAAACTCCACACAGAAAGGTCCCAAGGATCGCCCGGGAATTGAACCCTTCTTGTTGTGAGGCACGAGTGCTAACCACTGCACCACCGTGTCGCCAGAGCTGATATCTACACTGTAAAAAAAACAACATTGACTCAACTTAAAAGAGTTTTCTTCAATAGGTCACACATTAAAAAAAAAAAAAGTAATCTAATTTAATTTGGTTTACTCAACTATTTTTATGTGTGACCTATTGAAGAAAACATTTTAAGTTGAGTCAATGTTTTACTTTTTACAGTGTATCCATTGAACATGTTTGTTCTTGATAAAAACCAAACTCCCTTCAGTTCTTCCATCAGTATCTGTGTCACTGTACTGACAAAAACAGAGCTTTTACACAGTCACTGTTTTCATTGGTCTACTTTAGTCACATGACACACAGGAGTTAGGACTGGATTAGGGAAACACTGTTTTTGATGAGTTTTAATGGTCTAATAAATATATATTTTTTTAAAACTTTTTTGCAGTCCAATGTTAGTAGACACATCCTGGTAAAAGTTGGCAAGAGATTTTATTTTGCTAAAGTATAAAAATGACTATATTCTCTTTGTTTCCATTCACTCAGTGGTCAGTGTCCTTAACCCTTCAGCTCCTAAACAGTACGAGGGACTAAACCATCTACTGATCTAAACTGTTTAAAACCTGGTCATCCTTTAATCCTATTAATACAAGTAAATAATTGGTGTCAAATACAGTTCTTCATCTTTTCATGGTCATCAGATATGACCATATTTGGACATCCAGAGGCTCTGTAGTTACCATGGAAACACTGTCATCTTTTGCACCAGTCCTGTCCTCCAGGGCCGGTGTCCTACATGTTTTAGATGCTTCCCTCTTCCAGCACACCTGACAGTCTTTATTAGACTTCTGCAGAGCTGGATGATGGGTTTATCATTTGGAGCATTTATTAAAACCCATGGAGTTTGATAAATGACTGGATGGACACACATGTTTTTATATTTGCTTCATACTATATTTTGCTTAACAAGTCTCCTTTTCTTCAGTTTTCTCTGTTTTGATATAATAACCTTTGAATTTACTCGGAGCTTTTATGAACATCTACATGATCTGTACATTAAATATAGCAGGAAAATACCAGATTTTTGCTGAAAAATGCAAAATGCAGGGAATCATGTATGAAAGGTTAAATGTAGAAATTCATTTGGAAGTCACTATAAAACAGTTGTAAAGCTCTGGGGGTTCATCTGTATGTCTTTGTAGAATTCCTGCAGAACTTAGTCTAATGGGCAGCAGACCCTCTGACATCTCTGATCTTAGAACTACATATTCTGGTCAGTTATTAAATGCTGTATGTTCCTGGCTAAAATACATATGGTATACATACATATATGGTACATATGGTGGGACAAAATTTAAGAATATTTGTGCTTCACAGTCTGTGGTGGTTTGTGTTATATTTTTGTTTTACTGGTTTAATTGTTTGGTAGCATAGCATTTTATGAACTGTATTTAATTAATATTATTACTATAGTTTCCATGGTATGTTGCTTTTATTGATGGGTTTTCTTGTGAACTATAATGGATTCATGTTTAACTGTGAACGTTCAGAGGAAAGTGGTGGGCTGTAAAACACAGTCGGAAAGATGCTAAAATGTTCCGCTAGTACCAGCAGCGATAACTCCACGTGGTTTTACTCCTACAAACTACGCCTTCTGCATCATAAATGGTCATTTGATGAAGACCAAACCTGTGTTTAGATTTCTGTGTGAGGTCAACACACTGCTGCTGCTGTAGAGGAGCAGAGTGGTGAGAATAAACACCACCATTTGGTTTCATTCAGTTTATAAAGTGTCGCAGTTTATGATCAGCTTGTACATTAAAAGTTAGAAGGTGACTAGCATGTGTAACCTTCTTCACATATATGACATATTGTAGCTCTAAAAACACTGAACTTCAGCCTTATTATCACAGGTGGTTTCATGTACTCACTGGGAGGAAAACTCAGTTTGTCATTGCACTCCTCTTCTTTAGAACATGAGCAGAAGTAAGCCATTCCACCGGTGGTGTTCTTCTCCTTCATCACACAGGTGGAGCTGTTGTAGTCGTCCAACATGACGCCATACAGAGGTTTAGCCGGATCATGGCACAGAGTTTCAATGGAGTAGCTGGTCTCATTCTTCCTCCTAAAACAGATACAGCAGACATATAATAAATAAAGATAAGATATAAGATTCTTCATGCATTCACAAGAATACTACTTCCTATTTCTAAGTAATTTAGAATAGGTTCTAGGATTAAAAGACAACAAATAATTATATTACTTTCAGTTTCACTAATGGGCCTAAAGCCAAAATTCAAGTCATGATGTTATTTTCCTTCAGTCTGACTGTACTGGTGAACTGATGGTACCCTGATTAGCTAACATCAATGACTGTTAGCTTGCTAGTTCACATTACTATTTGAAAATAAATAAATAGATAAATATGTAAAATTCGTAACAACAACCTAAATGTGCAGAAACCACAAAATTAAGTACTGACACTACCTTTAGCATAGAAGTCTTTGCTAATGTTAAACTAATGCTAACACAACACAAACAATAAGACAAACTCCATGTAAGTATATTAAAATGAATGAGAGCAAGTGTGTAAATACTGATTTAAAAAATGTATTAAATTTAAGAATCAAAATTTAAGCTACACTAATTATTTGTTGACACTAGATCATTTCTAAACTAATACCTGATTCAATGACAAAACCTTGGTTTCTGTATGTAAGGTTACAATCCTTATACTTGCTCCACGTTTTTTCAGTTTTTCTCTTCTATTTTCTGCAGCTACAGTCACTAATGTTTTCTTCAGTATTTTAAGTTTTTCAAATAACATTCAGTAATTTGTTGTTTCCGCTCAGTCAGACTGAACTAGCAAACAGCTGTTAGCTTACAAGCTAACATTAGAAGCTAGCTTTAATAAAAAAAAAAAAAAAAAGACTTAACGTGTTTGATTACAAAAATAAATCTTTCAGTGTGTAATAAGTAAAAAAGATACATTTGTATTTCTAGTGCAGGTCAGATAGTGATGCTCTCATTAGCTTAGAAATGCCCACTTACTTCAACAAACGCCCACCGACCAAGACAACACAGCGTAGGTAAAATAGAATATGTGAGAGCAGATTCATCTAGTGACTCACTTTAAGAATAAATATTACAGTTCTATTCAACATTCAACACTTTTAAGCTGGTAAAGGTCTCAGGTACAATCATCAATGATAACAGCCACATTAAACTGACTTTTATGTAGAAATTATAAAGGTGTAAAATAATCGTGTTCGTTGTAAAGTTCATCAGAACATCAGCATTAGATAGTAAGCTGTAAATGTTTTCAGCTAACATCACAGTACATATATTTTATGTAGAGATGTGAAGATAATTGCAGAAGCAATAAAAACTATGCAACTCAAACACAAAAACTAAAACTAAAACTAACGAATTACAACCAAATAAATGGATAAAATATAAGATAATGGTAAAAATAAAAATAAAGCAAAAAATCTAAGGGATGAAGTGAGTTTTTTTTCACCTACCAGATAGAAACACAGACCTCTGTGTGTAATACGCAGATGGATGTGATGGTGCAGTTCGTCATGCAGGTCCCTGTTCCGCTACAGGACGACAGCTCCACATCACAGAACTTACACAGCGAATTTAACGGGAAGAGAGGAGGCATTCCTGCAGAAGACATAAAAATATCCATGAGGTTGTTCTCATGTTGGCAAGTATTGTTCTCACGCTACTGAAAGGATCACACATGCAATCACACATCACACAAGGTCCAGGCCTGGATTTAACCAGGTTAAGACCAAAAACAACTGTAAACTCAGAAACCACAACCAGATCAACACCTTCAAGCTACAGTCTATGTGCTTAGATGAACCACCTCAAATGCTCTAGATGAGGCCTAAAGCGGCCATCCAGCCATACAAAAATAGGCCGTGACCACACAAAACTACCAACACAGACAACCACAGCTGAATCAATACGCTGACTGTGCCAGGTTACAGCGATTCTAACATCAAACCGCTCTGCGACGCTTGGAAATGCCTCAAAAATGACTATGCAAAAGGGATTTCCTGGAGCAGTAAATCAAGTTGTTTCTTTTGTATAAATCCATCCGTGCATCAAAGACAGAATAAGCTGCGTTTTCTAATCTAAGATTTTGCGGAAAGATGAATGGATAAATCTGCCAAATAGAGGCCAAATACATCGAGGAAATATGACTCATGAGGTCTCCAAAATCATGAGTAACACAGCCAATGTGACTAATTATAAACAGGAACAGACTTGGAGGTGCCAATGACTCTGCAGGACTTTGTTTCCCATCTTGTTTGTTCTTTTTCTGTTTATATATAACAGATCATAACTTAAATGAGCTGTTGTGATGTTCCCAGCAGCTGTCATCTGTCTGTATAGTTGTCCTTTTGAAGGGATAATCCACCCTTGGATATGGTGTCACCCTTGAATATCTTCACCGTCGCAGGTTGGGAGGTGTTGCATGTGGCACAATGGGTCGCGTGCTGCTGAGCTGAGTGAACAATCAGTAAAATCTCATCCCTGTCATTCTCCTTTGCATGACTCGAGCCTCTTCTGATCTGCTCTGTGACATGTTCAGACCTGTTCCCCTGATTCACATCCCCCGACTTCTGCCGTTTTAGAGGCCCAGATAAGCTCCACTGGCCTGAGTCGTTGTAGATTTCTGAATATCTTTGTGAAAGGGAGGCTTTTATGTTCAGATAATCCTGACTTGAAGTGTCAGTTCAACTCCAGGACAGTGCAGGTGTTGTGCAGCAGCAGCACGGTGGTTTTACAGTTAGAGAAACCCTCCTTCAGCTGGGAGGTCTGCCTTTAAGCTTCCATGTTGCCAAGCTTCTGCTCCGGTTCAGCCTGACTGAGCAGGGTCTGAATTCCTTCCAGTTTTGTGTATTTTATCAGCAGTACATACCGTGTGGAGGAGAAGATAGCAGGTGATAACCTTTATGTCTATAGAACTTTAAGAAAAAACAAAAAAACAAACGGTCCATGCATCTGAAAAGCCCAGATTGGATTGTCTGAATGTGTGTTTTCGTTGGCTAACGGGCTTTACTGCTTTGTTTCCTCCTCTAAATGTCAAGTGGAAGAGCTTAAAGACCATTGGCACAAACCTGTGTAATATCACTGTGTGTGGGCTCACTCGTGTGCTCGGTCCACCCATAAAAACATGGCTCCACAGCTCCACCAGTAGACAAAAACACACATAGAGTTCGCATGGTATCGACATTACCATGGGAACGCTCCAAAACAATGGGTCCCATCTGATGTTAAAGGTTCATGTGTAAGATTTAAGGGGGTGTAGGATGATCTAATTGAAGAAATCCAATGATAATTCTGTTTTTATTGAATATATGACTGGTTTTGTTTCCTCTAACTCAGGGGCGTCCAACTCATTTTAGTTCAGGGGCCATATTCACCCCAATATGAGCTCCAGTGGGCTAGACCAGTAAAATAGTAACAGTGACAAAAGTAAAATTATATTACAATAATATTAACATCTACAACATTCCCTTAAAAATCTGAATAACATGAACAACTTGAAATGTCTTAGAAAAACAAGTGCAATTTACTAATATTCTGCCTCAGATTATCAGTTTATCATTTAGATATATACTTTAGAACTTAGATTACAATTAAAAAACATTTAGTAACAGGCAGAACATTGATAAAAATGCACTTACTCCTCTTCAAAAATGTAATGTTTAAATTTGTTCAAGTTATTCAAAATTTTTTGTACAAGGATAGTTTGTAAAAATGTAAACATTTTCATGTAATTTTACTTTTTTAATTCTAAAACAAAGAGAAAATGTGCATCAAAAATATTTATCGGTTAGTATTTTACTGGTTCTGATCCACTTGAGATCTAATTGGTCTGTATGTGGAACCTGAATTGAAATGTTTTTTCACCACTGATTGATAATAATTGATAATATTGATAAAATTGCTAATAATTTCTTCAGTGTGATTTTGGCATCTCACAAACTCATCCTGTGAGCCAAACTGGACCCTTTGGTGGGCTAGATTAGGTCCCCGGGCCACATGTTTGACACCTGTGCTCTAACTCTAGAATGGATGTTCATAGAGTCTGCCATGTTTTTACCACAGCTCGGAACACATTTTTTTCTTCTTTTTTCCATATTATTGCAGGTGTCATCCAGTGTTCATGTACATTACTGTCACCTTCCATGTCTGACTACGGACCAGACTGAAGTAAAAGCCCAGAATGGAAAACACACAGTAACTCTAATGAGGGTGTTTCATTTTCATGCTTTTAGTGGCCATTGTTACCCAAGGTGAGAGGGGTGGTTTTTAATTAGTTTTAATTTCACATTAGATGCCTTTAAATTCTCCATGTGAACATTTAGAAGCTGTTTTCCATCCCATTTGTCCTTTGGTAAAATTAAAAAAAGACAGTTTACATTTGTGCTGTGAAATATTAACAGTGATGGTATAAAGATCATGTACATTATGAGACCATGTACATATGTAATATTCATGTTTATGCTGGCTGTCTGACACTGGAGCAAACAACTGTATTATTCAACACACAGCACTTCAGAGTCTATTTCTCTTACTCAATAAAAATAATTCCATTCAGTCATTCCCTACATCAGTGTTTCCCACATTAGTGTGCTGTGGAAAATGATCCAGTTTCACCTGATTGATCCTGCAAGTGAGCAGCGTCATATACATACATACATACGACCAGTAATCCACTACTACAACAGTCTAATGTTTCCATTTGCAAAATAAAAAAAAGTGGAAGTGAACTGTCCCTGATGCAATGTGTTCTGTTGATAAACCCCCCCCCCCAACACACACCACCACTGCTAGTGATGCGTGGATTAACAAGTTATCTGTGAACCCCGGGTACGCCCCTGCCTCAAAAAAGAAAGAGTCTCAGATCTGATGAAGATTCATGGTTTTTCTTCAGTTCCTGAAAGAATCTCATGTTTGTGTTGAAGTAAACAGGCCCAGAGTAAGTAAACTGACACTAAATATACATTAGATTCACATAAATACACTTTTTGTGACATTTTTGTTTGGTAGTGTGCTTTGGGATTTTTCTAATATTAAACTAGAAAAGCCCTCAGAGCGCAGACCTCCGCCAATGTACTGTCTATACTTTCCTTCACTAGATGGTGCTGAATGACCTCATATGCAAATCTGTGCCATCATGCCCTATCTGGTAATGATAAAGAATCCTTTAAAAAATTCTTGGATCCAGACAGTGATCCGGATCAGCAACAAAATTTAATCATCTCTTCCTTGACCTAGGGTGGACATATCCTGAAAATGTCATCAGAATCCATCCATAAATGTTTGAGTTATGTTGCTAACAAACAAACAAACAAACAAACAAACAAACCCTGGCAAAAACATAACCTCCTTGGCGGAAGTAATTATGTGCCGTGGCTCAAAAAGGCTGGAAACACTGGATTACATAATATGTGATGCATAGAACAGCATTCCTACACGTTTCTACAAGTTACATTTAAGAGTTTTTAACATCTTTTTAAGACTACTTAGAACAGAGTTTAAAGCCTATTTCACGACCATACTGGCAAAAAATCATGACTCTTAGAATTTAGGAAAATGTATTTATTTATTCCAGTGTCTTAGTTCCCAATATTCCCAGTCATTTCTCATCAGGGGCTGTAAAGTTGGTAATAATTGTCTCCTAATTTCAACATAAATTGTCGGGTCGGAACAAGTGGAACTGAGTTGATTAAAGCCACTTTCTTTGCAGCTTGGACATTTTCCAGACATGTTTAAACACAATACAGGCAACAAGTTGATGGCAACATAACTTAAGACCTACGATATCAAATTTAATACCTTTTCAAGACTTTTTTATTAACATTCAGGTTTGTAAATGCAAGACTTTTAAGACTTGTTAAGATCCAGTGGGAACCCTGATAGAAATACATGTTAGATTGTACATCTGCCTTTAATCTGGACAACAGGATGCTAGTAGCTACAGAAATCAGCAATATTATCATTCAACATAGCTTCAACATTTAATCTACTGGAGCCATCTGCTAGTGCCATGACTTCTATGACCTTTACCAAACCTTATTGCATGAGTCCCACACAGAACTTTCTGATTTTCTCTTTAATTATGATCTATACAAGTAAATATGGAGCAAACATGGAAACAACTAGTGCATGAGGTCTTTGAATGTTGGTTAAAATCCCATTGTCTCCACTGGAATGAAGCAAAACAATCAGTTGAATTGCTTTATTTGTCGTTGCACATATTTCAGAGCAATGGAATGAGCTGCTCTTTGAACTGCATCAGGTCTCAATACGACAATCCTCTTAGTTTTTATCACCAGTGTACGGTCGAGTCTAGAGCTATAGTTCAAGTACACTCACAGATCTTCAGATTCGTCTCCAAAGTCAGGACAGGAAAAGATTTTCTGATATAACTCTAGCACAAACAGCAACAACAACCCTCACCAGTCTGCAATCCACAACATAGACAAAACAACTGCAGCGCAGACGACGCTTGTAAAAACCATCTGACACAGCATCATGTCTGCAACTGTGAAACCTGACCATAAGGAATATTCATTTTCATTAGCCTCCATCCTGTCTTCAGACGCCATCCATTCTCCTTTAAGAGTTTAAGCCTCCCCAGTACAGCGTGTGTTTATATGGAGGGGTGAGCGTTTCTGAGCGACACCCGATCATAGTCTCTCAGACCGGGTTATTCATTTAACAGGAAGCACAGTTAATATACTTTCAAGACACATTCCGTCACACAGACTCTAGTTTGGTTGGGGACAGGGAGCGTGAAATAGCAGAGTGCTAACACCCACACACAGCCTCAGAGACAAATAAAACCTGCTGATTTAAAGCAGCAAAGTGCCAGAGAGAGCGAATAAATCTGGATGTGCAACAGGGCTAGAGTTACGCTCCGTGCAGCCAGTGAGCTCAGTGAGTCTGTTGGAGCTTTAATTAATGTTTATCGTCATGGTATCCAATAATGATAACGCATTAAAGCTCATGTGTGATTCTCAGTGACACCTAGCTGTGAAGTTGTAGAATGCAACCAAATGACTTTTGCTGTGTTCACTCTGAGCTTTTGTTGAAGCGATATTAAATCAAGTCAACAGTCACAGAGTCAGTAACAGCAGTACAATGCCACTCACTATAAAAAGGAAAAATAGGGGGAAAATCAGATTTTAGGGCCAAGAAATCTTCATGGTCCTGTTCCCTCTGCTGATTCTAAGGAAACAAAAATGAAAACAGAAATATGAATATTATATCCCATTTTTGTAATAGATCCTTGTAAATCATTCTAAATTTTGCACTTTGGACTTTTAAAAGCTCATTTGTCGGTTCTGTTTCCTTTTGTTTAATCGTTGGACCAGATCCTACTACATTTCTGACTGATGTCCACTTCCTGTATTTAAAGCTTATAAGGTTAAAGGTTAACTTGTTTTATTATCCTGCAGGGAAATTCAGTTTCTACATTTTACACTGTAATACACACAGCCCCTAGCATTAGCATTAGCACATATTAGAAGAAGTGAGATTCCACTGACGGTACAAGGATGCCAACTTAACATGTAGTAGTTTTTAATTGAAGGGAAAGCTGGACTTCATGGTGGAAGTACTAAATATATGTAAATATGTTTCTGCAGTTGCTCCTCCTCCTGGGACACAGAATTTTGATATTTGTTGCTTTTCAATGATGTTAAGGTTGGATAAATGTGACCTGGCCGTTCAGACTAAAATCACATCACAAAATATCAGATACGTATCAGATATAGGACGAAATATGGAAATATCCTGGGTCGGATTTGAAAAAGTCAGATTAGTGCTGTTCAAACTGTTTTTAACAGATCGGATACAGGTCACATTTAGGCAAAAAAAATCTGATTTGGGCCACATTTGGCCGCAGTTATTCAACCTTGTAGGAAACAGAGTCAAATTAGCTCAATCTGAGAATGTAGCTTAGCTTAGCATGACTATGGGATACTTACAGAAACAGCTATCTAGATCTACTGAAGGTTGAAAAAATGACTAAAACACCTGCAAAACTTGAGAACTTGAACGTGGTATGATCTAATGTCACCACAGGCCTTTTTAGTTTGACTTTGGGTTGTATTTTACTGTAAATGACCTCACACATTTAGAGAATCTGCACTCCTTCAAGTCGTCACAGCTCCTTTTGGTGGAATTTGCAGCTGGAAATCATTCTCCTTATTCTAATAAACAGGACCATCTTTGTCGATCTGGCTGAGTTTTGACTCTGTGATAGTGAGTGTGTCCCATTTAGGGTCAATGAAACCATAAAAAAGGGAAACACCACCATCTGTTTTTGAGGTTTTATGATGATCAAAAAAAACCCCAAAAAAACTAACAATGCTGCAGATCTTAGAAGGAGGCTTTAACTTTAAAACCTTTAGTTTAATGTTGTGGCAGATTAGCTGGTGCACAAAGTTGAAGGGTAACCATGCATGAAGGTCTGCGGTGGCATGTATGTCATTGTTCCAGCTGCTAAAGTGCTTTGACTTTCTCTTTTATTACCGCCGCTGCTATTTCATGTGTTGAAATTACAGTATGAAAACACAAGTGGCCTCAGTGCGTCACAGGAAAAGTGGAGGAGGAAAGTGTGGACTGTCATTAACTGTGCTCCTGACGGCTCCTGAAGGGGCTGTAATTGAAAGCTGAGAGTTCTTTGTCCTCCTGTTGCTGCTGAAATGATATCATGCTACTGCAACCAGCTTCCATCTGGCAGTCGGGCTGATAAATAACCCTGATAGATAGCAGTCTTCAACCTTTTAGAACCAGAGAGAGCCACGGGTGAGATAAAAATACCACCATGAAGATTTAAGAGCGGCAGAAAACCTATTTAGCTTGATGACATTACAACTAAAACACAATGAGCTGAAGGGACACAGTTAAAAGATGGGAATACTTGTAAACCTTTGGGTCCTGCCACTTTAATTACAACTTATTACAATTCTGCACTTTAGGCCATAAACCAATAACATACCACATTTCAGCAAATAAAAAAACTGTATCCAAATGAAAGCTGAGTCTGTGATAGTTGTCATTACAACACATACAGACCAGTGGAAAACACATTGGGACAAATCTAATGACTTTTCTACCGCTTCTTTTCTTCATCCACTTGTTTCAATGAGTATGTTTGCAAGTGTTTCATAAAAAAAACCTGTGAAGAAATTGAGCTTTAGCATCAAGTGAAAGGTCTGTGTAAAAGGAAGATAAGTTTCATACTAATTCTACTTATAAACAGAGATAACAGGAGTAAAGATCTGCCTTGAATATAAACTGGCTTCAAGGAAACGTCTGTTAACGAATGCCGTTTAAGTAACTAATGGAAAATACAGTGTGTTTTTATGCAGATGATACTGGTATGTTTTTGCTAATTATTTTCTATCACATCTCTTAGCATCATTTCATTCATTTTTATCCCATGACATAAAAAAACCCCTTCCCAAATCCTTGGTGGTGAATCATATCAACATTTTCTACTTTAACCCTTAAAGACCCAAAACATCCACGGGTGACAAAAAGTATCTACTGACCTAAACTGTTTAATAACTGTTGATCCACTAATCCTATTAATACATGTAAATAATTGGTGTCAAATACAGTTCTTTATCTTTCATGGTCATCAGATATGACCATATTTGGACGTTCAGAAGCTCTGTAGTTACCACGGAAACTCCACCATCTTCTACAAAATTAATTCACCAGTAAAACCCATGGAATTGGATCAATACCAGTGGATGGACACACTGGGTTTATGTTCAGTTCATGACAGATTTTACAGAAAAAGTCACTTTTTCATGACTTTTTTTCTATCTATATTAAAAACACCAAGTAGCCTCTGTGTGTATGTACATGTGTGTGTCTGGGGATTCACACAAAATCCGTACACAGCGGACTGTTGCAGTTTGTCGTTCTTATGCATTTTTGGTCACTGAACAGACTAGCAAAAGTGACAAATTGATGGGATCAATATTTAAGGAGATATTAGTCATTTTAGAATACAACAGCCTTACCATCATGTTGCTATGACCAGAACGCTTTGGCAGTGACTGCTGGACAAATGTGGTACAACACGCACAAATACACAACAGCATAAAAACGACCACATCTAGAACCCACGGATCAACGTGCTAGTTTTTGATACAATAAACTTCAACTTTAATTTGAGCTTTAATGAGCATCTACATGATCAATAAATCAAATATAGGAAAAATACGCGATTTCCACTTAAAATGCAAAATACAGAGGATAATATTGTAGTAAAAGGTCGTAAATCATGTAAGAAAGGTTAACTATAGAGAAAAATTAATTTGGGAACTGATACAAAAGTAGCTCTGGGTCTTTATGGATTAAAATAAAAATCTCTACGTACATTATAATTTCTGTAAATAAAAATGTAAATCTATTTTATCATTACTGTTCGTGTGTGACTATTATCTGTTGCCCTCTGTTGTTTGTTTTGTTCTGAATGACAAAATGGTAAATAAGTAATGAAAACTAAGTGTTCCAATAAATAAATAAGTGTAAATCTATTGTAAATCTGTTCTTTTGTCAGTGCGTTTGGCCGTTCCTGTCAGACACAATCATCTACACCATCTTGAAACTCGCTGTCATCCCATCGGCTCAGATTCCTCTCATTCCATTTCCCGCCTCGTCCAAATGACTGAGGATGTGCACTGACAGGAACTGACTGTCATTTATCAACCGTGTACAGGAAAGCCTGCTCTGAACTCATCAAATGTCTAAGGAAAAGCTGAACGTCTGCACAGGCACAGCAGAGGTCAGGGTTGATGAAGCAGCAGGTTGAGTTTCAAAGGCGTCCACATGTACAGAGTGTGATGTTCGCTCAGTTTATGTGTGGAAACGCGAGGCTTTCACACTAACTGGACTAAATTGGCCTTTTTGCACTGTACAAACACTATACTTAATGTTTTTTTTATTAAGTGATATGTGTGAACATTATGGTATTGTTATTATATATCATATTCATACAATATTTGTATCCCTTGCACATTGTTGTTATTATTATTATTATTATTATTATTATTATTATTATTATTATTATTATTATTAT
>JAQQZY010000009.1:28874230-28886353 GCA_030068375.1 Ostorhinchus rueppellii | reverse complement strand
GACACGGGGAGAACATGCAAACTCCACACAGAAAGGTCCCAAGGTCCCGTCCGGGAATCGAACCCAGGACCTTCTTGCTGTGAGGCACGAGTGCTAACCACTGCACCACCCGATTTGTATATTTACTTATTAAATTATACAGTGTGAAGCATTCATTTTCCTGTTCCAGAAAAGGGCAAAAGCACTGTTTACATTTTCAAACTGGACTTTAATGGGATCCATGATGAAAGGTTCCTCTCACACTTTATCTTTAAGACAGGAGGTTTCTGTTCAACCCGACAACCTTTTCCATCCACAGTGTCGAGGCCAAATAACTACAAGATGAATTGAACTACACGTAGAACAAAACAGAATAAAGGAACGTGGCAAAATTTACTGTCAAAGAGATGATGTTCCTCATCCAACATCCGCTCACTACAGCAAATATAGATTTACACAGTTATGACAGATGACAGCCTCATTATTTTTAGTAAAAATGCTGGGGTAGGGGGGAGGAACTGTGATGGGAGCTGTGTGGGTGCTATAACGCTTCAACAGTGGGCTCATCCGTTTCACTCACATGTACCGATTGTCTCTAAAAGGCTGAAGTATTTAATCAGTACTTATTAAAGTGGAAGTAAAACATAATTCCACAGTGTTCTGGTGCTGCAGATGAATTGGACAGAAAAAAGGTCTGGTTACATGCCTTAAGTGGGATAAAAATGAACGAGTGTATTCTTTCAGTGTTTGCAATGTCAGCAAATGATTGTAAAGCAGCACCAGAACAACTGCCTCTATTGATTAGAAACCTGATATTATGAAATATGTTATGATCTGAGACGTGAACTGGAGCAGACACCAACACACTGCCTTTGGGTAATTTACTGTCAAAAGCTAAAAATCTGTCATTCAAGCCACATGCAGGTTATTAATCTATTAATACAGTAACCTGCAGACACAGTTTCAGTGACTCAAACACTTCCATGACACATATAATACTAACGCTTCCATCTGGTTACGTTAGAGCCCGTTGTCAAATATGCAGTGACATGTCGCCTCTTTCACAGGCTGTTTCAGCAGTGGAACGGATGCACAGTCATTTTATTTGATCACCTGGGCTGTGATGGACTGGTCACTGCAGCAGACACCAGTCCAACCAGTCATATGACTGTGCATATTTATATACACACTGTTTTCAATTGCTGTGTCATCTGTATGCATTCTAAGTGTTCTGCGTGTGTGTTCACACCGTTATCAGCCCCCTGTCCAATCTGAATCCATGCGTCAAATACCACACACTGAGGGTTAGGGTCATGTGGACTGGAGATCTTGGAGTAAATTGGTGGTTCTCAGATCCAGTCCTGATGGCCCAGTATGTTTTAGATGTTTCCCTATTTCATCGCACCTAGAAGCCATTACATAATTCCCAGGCTTCTGCAGAGCTGGATGATGAGCTGATCGTGAATTGGTTCAGGTGTGACGGAAGAGGGAAACATGTAAAACATCCAGGACACTGGGCCACGAGGACCGGATCTGAGAACCGCTGGTGTAAACTGACACGACTGCTAGTTAATGTAAGTCAAATTAGGCCAAATGGTGTTGAATAACACACAAAAGGTGGGTCGTGACTAAAGGTCAGTCTAGAACAATAAGTATACAACTGCACAAACAAACACAAACATGTGCTTTCCACTCAGTCACACTCACTGACTGCTGTTTGTTTACTTCCACTCCATCACCCAGAACCAACGAGGGTACATCACTGTCCATAGGTTCTGCCCCCGCCTTAAAGTCATGTAATAAAAAGGTCTGGTCGTGCATTTACAGTGATTTTTTTTTTTTTTTTTTTTACTGAATCTCTCTTACTTTTAATTAATACACAAAGTCCAATTAATGTCATTAACATGACCAGTACAGGTACAGTTTAAGCCAGTTTTACATGTTTCTTCTGCAGCTTTCTCCTCTCAGTCCAAACTAATGAATAAACTCAACGATAGATGATCCTGAGACTGAATTATAAAACACTGACAAGTAATGTGGTATTAAATAGATCTGCTGTTTTAAAGTTCAACAAATAAATCACACACAACACACATTTCCTGTCATAAGTATGACCAGTACAGGTCCACTTTAAGTGTTTTGACAGATATTCCCATTATAGAGTGTGCGGAAACACATCCCAGAATGCACACACATGTCCACACAGACACTAGTTGGCCAGTTGAAGGCCTGTCAGCCACAACCTGCTGTCACAGTTCAGCTCCTCTGCTGACATATGATGGCAGACAGGGCACCATACAGGCAGCGCTCACACTTATAGGGACAGCAGATGACAGCTGGAAGCACACAGGGCATCCGGTACAGCTCTGTGCTCTTATCCACTGTCTTTCCATCTGAAGCGCTGTGTGTTCACAGTATGTGGGCATGATTACAAGTTTAGAAAAAAACAGCAAAATCCTACTGCATGTACTGTATATTAATATTAATAGTCTTTAATGACTGAATAAAGGTGGTGCAGTGGATGCACTGGTGCCTCACACAGAAGGTCCTGGTTCCAGTCCAACACCAGTCCATGGTGGGTCCTTTCTGTGTGGAGGTCACATGTTCTCCTGTGTCTGTGTGGGTTCTCTCTGGTCCTCCCACCATCCAAACACGTGCTCTGATTGGTTTATGAGTTCATCTAAATCACCACAGGTGTGAATGTGATGGCGGTTGTTTGTCTGCAGATGTATGAACTGGTCACATGTCCAGGGTGAACCCTGCCTTCATCCTTAAGCAGCTGTGATAGGCTCCGCCCCCATGACCCAAGTGAGGATAAAGTGGGTTCAGAAGATAAATTAATGGATGGATGAATGAGTGACTAAATGTGAGGAACGCCTAATAACAGTAGGTAGGACTGACTAGATTTGATTGATTCCTCTGAAGTTTTCTCAGTATGGAAATGAGGAAAACTAGATTCCATCCCTGGAATTTAAGCCCATGTTGCATCAAATGGACTACTGTCATCTTTTTCTTTGTCTAATCCAGGGGTCTACGTAAATAAAATAGTAAGAGCTCCATGAAGTCAGCCAGTCAGCCCATCTGAATTCATTTTTCAGTTCGTATGTGTTACTTTAACCCTCAGAAATATAAACAGTGACCATGTACTGTTTAACAACTTCTGACCCACTAATCCTATCAATACATTGAAATAATAATTTAAGTCAAATACAGATTCTCAGCTTCTCACTTATATTAGATATGAACCGTTTGGACGTCCAGAGGATCCAAAGTTAACATTTATTCACTGTTTTTTAGTAGTTCAGTATTTTGTCTTGAATTCTAAATAATTGAGTCACAAACAAACAATTGGCTCATTTGAACATTGTTAAGGAACACTTTTATCAGCTCAAACTGGTATTTCTGTAGGTGAACCACAAATATAATATCACAGTATTATTGTTATCACAGTGCTGTTCATCCATATCACATATCACAGGTTTCGCTGATATCATGCGGCTCTAATCAATATGCAGTGTAATCAGTCTATAATAGAAGCAATAGGACACTAACATCAGAATTAAAAATGTATGTAGTGTTGCTGTTTCCAGCCTTATTTACTATAATGATTTCATGTTCTGTTAATGTGATTGAATTTTGTGGACAGTTGAATCAGTATCATATGACTTTTATTCAACAGGTTTCATGTCTGTCACGTCCATGAGGCTCGGACTGGATGTTAATGTGTTATGATCTGAGTATCAGTACAGCTTTACACATTTTTTGTTGTGAACCAGCTGTTGTATTTTATAAATGACACCCTGCTCTGCTTGACATGCACTTTAATTACAGCCAGTATGACCTTTCCAATCTGTGAACAGGGGCTCAAAATGAAAATTGACAGGTAACACGAGTACCAAACATGCAAGAGGCATGAAAAGAATTCAAGGTGAAGGGTTGTGGTTGCACTGAACGGGCAGTTTGCTGTCAGGTCTCAATATTCACCCTTACCTGTAGTTAAAGCTCCAGAGGCCAAAACCAGGGAGAGAAAACAACAGCGTCTGAACATCCCCACCATCCTCCTGCAACTCTTTCCTCTCAGTCCAAACCAAAACGGTAAAGACAAAGATAGATGACCCATCATTTCATACCGTTATGAAAAAACTGAAGCCACTGTTCTTAGAGCAGAGCAATAAAATTTGGATCCAGGTCATAAACTCACCAGCAACTGCCAATTACATGTGTCAGTCACACATTTGTCCCGCCTACCTGTCTGGAAACACCTCTGATTGGACAAAATCTGCATCACAGGATTTAACAGGATGCAGAAGTATCATGTCATCTTAGACCACTTCAATTGCAATACACTGAAAGGTAATTACTGATTAGATTAGATTAGATTAGATTAGATTAGATTAGATTAGATTAGACTCAACTTTATTGTCATTATACATTTACAAATACAAGGTAACAAAATACAGTTTTTCATCTAACCAGAAGTGCAGTCAGTATATGCATGATTTTACAGGATAGATGTTTGGGGTGCTATCAATATACTATCTTGATTATTATATACATATTAATAAACAATAAAATATACAGTATTAAAATCTAATATATATGTTAAGACATAATAATGGCTATATTGGAGTGGTACAGACATAATATACAGATTATTGACTCTTAACACATTTAGTATTTTACTTTTAGTATTTTATAGATGTTTAAATTAGAAATGTGTTGTTTATGTACAGAAAGTTTTTTTTAGAGTATATACTAGCGTTAATGTTAATGTGGTTACTAACCGGCCTGTTTTATCTGTTTTCTCTTCCTGCTTATGTTTGTAAATTGCTGAATATTTAAATTTGCCTCAGGATTAATAAAGTATCTGTCCGTCCGTCTGCTGAAATGCTAACATGCGCTGCAGCTTAAACCCACTGTGAAGACTATAGTGAAGTATTTATTGTGGTGGGTAGGACAGTAGGACACTAGAATGTATTTGTTCAGCCACAGTTGGAACAAACAGCTTGTGTGTTTCTATGAGAACATACTCAGCCTGTTACCATGAAAGCTCAGCTAATGCATTTGGGAGAAAAGGTCAAAGGTGAAGGAAGGTGCATGCCTTCTAGAGTCTCACTATCCCAACAGCTGTTCTATTTTCTGCAAGCTTTTCATTTTCAAGGAAATGAATAACAGGATAGAGGTGTAATGATACCGTAACCTGCCTTTTACTTCAGCTTTCTTTTTCTCTCTGATCCATTTTCTTGTCATTTGCTTCCTGTTTTCCCGACAAAGATTTGCTTATTAGCTCTGAGGGGAGCTCTCTTAAGTTTAAGAAAGTAATCTTAATGATATTGTTTTATCTTCCTCCACCTTCAGGGCATTCCAAGCCCCAGGAAGCCAATGAGAAGTGCAATAAAGTTTCTTGCTGAGGATGGTTGTATCCATAACAAATAGACTGTGACCCCGACTTGGACAGGACTAAGGCTGAGGTGGTTCGTTCTGTGTGAACAAGTGGATGAGTTGGTAAACTTGGTGTTTTGTCCTCAGGGTTCAGTTAAAGCAAACCAAGCTGCATGACATCAGGGCACTGATGTTCTCCTGCTCATTAGTTAGATGTGGGTGGGAGAGGGAGACAGTGTAAACACAGGAAGACTGTCCTGAACAAGCTAATAACCATTGATTTTGTTTTGCTCTGGCTGCAGAGCTCATTGTGCTGCTGGAGTTTAATGTGCAGAATAAACCTGGTTTTATTGAACCAATGCGAAAATACAGGGTGTTTGCAGAGCCTTACATTCGATTGTTCTAAATTAAGGCCGTAATTATCCTTAAAAGTGATAATTAATCCTTAAATCTGGCACTTGTGCATTTCAGGAAAAAAACTGAATGTGGTAAAAGTGATATGAGATCATGAAAGAAGGAAGGAGTGAAGTAAAACAGGATTATTTCAGAAAACATCAACATTCCACCAACAATCCCTTCACCTGTTCACGTCCTCGAACTAAAATACACAACCTGTTATTATCAGTCTGTACGTTAGTGTCTGTGCTCAGTAATGAACACCTTTTTTTAATAATAATTTAATTTAATAATTTTAGCTTCAGAAAAGATAAATTAAAACAATTTCCTCCTACAACTAAAACCTATCTCTTGTCAGATTCACAGGTTCTATTATAGATAATATACATTAACTAAATATAAAGTTATATGCAAATTAATAAATACATACTGTCAGTGTGTCTTTATGGGCACTTTTACATCCTATTAAATAGTGATAAAAATGTCGGTGTAATGTTTCCAGTTGATCACAGACATTAATCATTGGGGAAGCATTAAGTAATTAAACATTGAACTGTTTATGAATATGAGCTCCATTCACATGAAAGTTTGCAGATGTTCTTTACTTAGTAATGGCTGCTGGTGTGGGATTGGACAGGAGCCCTATTTGGAAGGGAGAAAGGGTTATTAAGTTTTACATCACAAAACAAACAAGTGAAATCATATTGAAACGGTGAACAGTGTTCACTGTGGTACTGTTTATGTGTCACATGTTCATATCCTGTACAGTTCCTGACCCTTTGTGCTTTAATCTGAACCTGACTTTTCTGCTTCTGTCCATAATAATATACATTATATAGAATAAATGTGTCTAAAGTTAATGTTTATTTATAATGTAGTATAGAAAACTATTACATGATCAAAAACTAATTAATTTTAGCAAAAAAAGTATCTCCATTTTGAAAGTCTGGAGCCGACATAAATTTGTGAAAATGGGGTCATGAGTCAAAAAAGGTTGGAACCCACTGATATATGATAGTAATGATTGATTAGTTTTCAAAGGTAACTGTAGTGAACTTTCATTGCTAGATCATGTATAATACTAGTGGTTCCATCCGGATTCGGACATTATTACCTATTACCAAATACTAAATCACTGCTCCATCAGGCAGTGGCCAACAACACGTTGCCTCCGTCACTGTTCCAGCATCAGTAGTGATGCAGATTCATTGTATCGTCTGATTGTCTGGGCTGAGATGGAGTGGTCACTGACTCCGTCCAGTAGACACCAGTCTAAGATGACACACTATCATCCAGTGCTGGATCACATCCTTAGGTCAGTGGTGGAATGTAAAGTTTACGGGTGCACAAACACATGCTTTTCACTTAGTCTTGTTCACTGACTGCTGCTTGTTTACTTGCACTTGTTCACCTGGAAACAACAATGGCATGTCATAACGGCTGCTCCTGATAGGTTCTGCCGCCCCTATCACTTGTGTAATAAAGGTCCTATGTGGTGCAATTATGGGCATTTCTTACAGAATCTTGGCCTCTCTTGTTTATAAGTAAAACATGATGCACCATCAGTGTCAAAAACGTGACCAGTACACGTACGCTCTGAAAATGGAGTGATTAAAAGCTTATAAATGCACATGAAGTTGAGGAGTTAAACCCAGAGTGTAGTCCCATATAGACAGTGTGACCTCTCCATTAGAACGTTTAACCTTCCTTACAAAGGCACAGCTCATCACCAACTGACTTAATTCATGTCAGATTTTGGCTTCGTAATGTGACGGGACAGATGCTTTCCAGAGCAGAAAGTTGCTGACAGGACGAAAAGGGCAGAGTACCGCTCACATTTCCCTCAACAGGATGAGAAGAGTTGGGTTTCGTCTTCAGAAAGCGTCGCTGTGGAAGTCGTTAGGCGTGTGTGTAACGTGTACGTGGAACTATGTGAGCGTGTGGAGGTCATGCTGTGTGCCTGCCAGTGCATGAGCTGCTCCACACATGTCTCTGCCTACACATTTCCAGTTGTGTCGACCCTCGCCCTCGTGTGCTGCTCTATACATCACGCCGGTATGTGGTTATATCATATTGATTCACGTGACTTCAGCTTTTTCCACAACCCACCGGTGTATTTTTCTGCCTCTGGCTTTTGCCCTTGAGCTAACACAGTACACACAGTAATATTATTCCTCATGTCCTTCATTTCTTCACACTCTGCCCTTCATATGTTCATTCTCCTACTGGTTGGTTCAGTTTCCAACTAACTCCTATGAGCCATACTTTCACCGAGGTCTTTCTTTTTCATGATGATTAAAAGTAAACTGCAGCCAGAGCCGCCATATGTATTTATTAACTCATATCTCAAGCATTTTAGTCACAGTTTTCTCTTTATTGTAAATGTTCATGGGCAAATGCTAGCCTGGTCAGCTGTCTGTCTTTCTCAAAGAGAAATCTGTCTGGAATCACAGGGCTTGAATCCAAATATGAAGGCGGGACTAACAGGCGCTGAGTAAACCAATCACAGATAAGATGGACATGACGCTTTTGTGAGTAATTTAAGAAAACGGGTGTAATCTGTTATTTAATCCTTAGTTTTGAATCAAGTAAACAATCGACAACAGTTGGAAAGAGACTGACAGACTTGGAACTGACTTGGACTCGCGACAAAAAGAAGTCAGTGCATATGACGCGTTGTGAAGCTGACCCCCAGACTTGTTATTGGTTGGTATAGAGTAGATCATACATATTTTACAGTGATTAACACAATTCCAGATATTTCTCAGTATTAAATACACTAAGAAAACTGGATGACTGGTCAGACTACACATCTGCACCATTTCATTGTAAAAATACAGTTCCATAAGACAAGATTACAGTTAACAGCAGCAACATGCAAGCAAGTGCAGAGAAAAGGAATGTTAAACTGCATATTTAACTAAACATTATGTGACTACTGGAATTATATGACTAAGAATTGATTGAATAGTTAATGTAAATGCACAAGAACTGATGTTAAAACTAGAACTAAATGCACTTATGATGCTCATAAAAAACATACGAGATGTTTTTAAAGAGTAAAATGAAGCAGTTTCTACACATTTAGACATTTGACTTTCAGTTTGTGCAATAAAGTCTTTATCATGTAAGAGCAGAGATGAATAAACACATTCAGACATTTACTCATTCAACACCACAATACGTGTGCGATATTCTGGAAGAATACTTGGACCTTGAATCCTCGTTTGAAACTGACAGTGACATTTACTAAATTAGAAATGAACAGATAATGTCAACAGTGTCATGAAACTACTGTAGGTTCATAAGTACGAACTGAACATGCTAAGAACTTACTCATTACATATTCAGGTTTTATCTTTGTATCTTTAGACAAAGCTTGAAACATAGTTGGAAAACCTTCTTTTTTGGAGAATGTTGTTGACTCTATTCTTCGGTATGTTCTGAAGGAACCAAATGAAGAACGTTGTCAACATTATTATCACAAAAAAACGACCTGGGTGATTCAGCAGAGCCTGGATATTCAAATAAAGGTCATAGTTTAACTGTTGTTTCTTTAGGAAATATGAAGTGTTTGTCACTATGTGTTCTTGTATATTTTTCTATTCTCGTTATGTCTTGAAACGTCATCAGCCAAGGTCCAAGGACTGTTCCAGTTCAAACCAAGATCAGATGGAATCCCCCTTTGTTACTGACCCATGTGAACTCTGGTGGCAAAAATCCCAAGATGCATTTCGTCGTGCTATTGTCAAGCAGAGATTTAGGCAGAAATCAGAGTTTTGGGTGTGCAAAAATAAACAAAAAACAGGGTGGCACTTGTTTTCCTGGTGGCCGAGTAGCAGGTGGGGGGTGGGGCTAATGTGAGGAGTGAATATCAGGCCAATAAGAGGCTTCCTCTCAAATGGTACTTCAATTGACCAATTGCATCATGTGTTTCTTGGCAAAATGTAGGACCAGAAGTCAGTTACTAGTTTTGTACTTGAGATGATATTTCACTGTATTTTAGTGGAAAAAAAGATGGATTTAATCAAATTACGAACTGACAAGGCTGACTTCTACAGATGTTTAGCATGACTTTGGCCAAGCTGTTCTCTGTTTTTTTGGCCGTGTTTTTAAAAAAAAAATGCCTGTGGAAATCGCAGCTGCACAGTTCGCTACCTAAAACTATGCTGTTAATTTGAGACTTGTGTTCTTAGGGAATCCATTCTCTTGGACCATTCTTACCAAAACGAAACTCTTCATTGACTTGTCTGCTGGTCTCTACATTTTACTGGTCCTAATGCACACAGTACCAAGTATTAGCATTAGTCACTTTATCTGCATAAAGTTTATTTGTGGTTTGGTTGAGATTTAGTCTAATTTATAAATAAGTAATTTAACTGTTTTTGTCATGTGACACTTGTGAATACTTGGTGTGTGTGTGTTTGTTCCATTAATCTGTAAAAAATAATACACTGAAAGTGTTCCTTCATTTTCTTGGCATTCCAAAAAACAAATGCTCGTTTGTTTTAGGTTTGAATGTTTCAGTGATCCTTGGAGAGTCGTTAAGTTTTGGGCTAAAATACAGTGTTTTAACATCTTTAACTTCTCTCAGAAGTGATGTAACACTTTAGTGATGGTAAATGTGTCTGCAGATGAGCAGAACAGACACCAGTTTGAGTTCTGTATTACGACTGTTTCCTGAATTGGTTCAGTTCCAATTCATAGGTTATTAAATGAGAACCTTTTCTGATTCAATTTGACCCCATTTGATGTAGTTGGGGTTGTTACTGTAGAATCAGAGCTTGGAAATGTGAAAGACTCTCTGAGAAACAGTGCTGTAGATTGTATAATAGACCTTCAAACCTGGTAAATTATTAAAAACATTAATGACCCCATGGTATTAAAGCTGAAGCAACTGAGGTTAAAATTTGACAATATTCATGTTCCTTCTGCAGCATCTCCTCTGAGTCCAAAACTAAAGACTAAATATACAGATGGGACAGATGATAAAAGCCAGATCAGAGCAGGAGAATCTCATCTAAACAGATTTTAATCAGTGAATAGTACCGATGTCAATGATTTATTTAACTAGAGCTGCAACTAACAATGATTTTAATTCATACGCGGGGGTGCATTCCATAAGTGTAGCAACTGCTGTAACTAACGTGAAACTGAAAATGAAACTTAACTTTGGACATCTGACTCCGGCCTTCTAAGCCTGTCTTTTACTCTAGAGCTTATTTGAACAACTTGTAGCCTTTATCCAGTGGAACCCTGGGCGGTCTGAAGAATGGAGATGGATGAAAACATTATAATTATGATGATGGTGTCTAACTAGCTAAAGTAATCATGACATGTAGGCTATATTAAGATAGGTTTATGTTACGTTTGCAGTGGCTACAGCAGCCATGTTTGCCTGAAATATAGTGCACTGTAGGATTTGGGCCATTTATTTCTCCACATTCAAGTTTTGTTACATAAGTGTTTATGTTAAACGGGGCATCTGAAGCCTCTGTTATGCTTCTCTGTGTTTTCATCTGTCACGTGTTCAAGATCCAACGAATCAACTGCTGAATTCATTGTCAACCTTTTTTAAGAATCATTTTGAATCAGTTTAATCAATTTTTTGTTGCAGTACTATTTTAAATATCTATCTCTCTGAAAATCAACAAAACCCACTCCCCAAAATATGGTGGCTGACTGGAACTCTTCTGGCAGATAAGGCTGAATATTTCCATCCTGAAGTGCAGAGCTTGACATTCATTCTATTCACTATCTGTTGCATTATCGCTTTGAAAATCCCCCTCGCTATGTGAAAGAGCAACAGCCTCCGAGCTGAGGATGTGAGACACTCATGTCTTTATGTACCATTGAATTTTGTAGGGATTTATTCATTGTAATGCACATGAATTATACTAAAACAACCTCTCTGCAGAC
This sequence comes from Ostorhinchus rueppellii, assembly GCA_030068375.1. Classification (NCBI taxonomy): domain Eukaryota; kingdom Metazoa; phylum Chordata; class Actinopteri; order Kurtiformes; family Apogonidae; genus Ostorhinchus; species Ostorhinchus rueppellii. Next base: position 28,874,677 of record JAQQZY010000009.1, on the reverse strand, counting down.
GCTGTTTGGAGTATTCTCCAGTGTGCAGAAAACAAGAACCAGCACATGAGCCCAGACTTCTGCCCTTATCCCAGATCCATCCCAGTCCTGCAGACGGCTCTGTGCCAGAGATAAGAGTAAAAAAAAGGATGTGGATGTTTGACACAGACCCTAAAAGCAGATGAGCTCTAGATACAGAAGTATTGTTCAATTCCAATAAACTGACAGGTAACTAGAAAAGCACTCGGAGCACAGACCTCCGCCAAGATGGTAGTGTTTGTACGCTCTTCCACTAGATCAGGGGTGCCCAACCCTGGTCCTTGAGAGCTACTATCCTGCATGTTTTAGATGTTTCTCTCTTCCAACAGACCTGACGGGTCATTATCAGGCTTCTGCAGAGCTTGATGATTAGCTTATCATTTGAATCAGGTGTGTTGGAGGAGGGATACATCTAAAACATGCAGGATA
>JAQQZY010000009.1:28857014-28867634 GCA_030068375.1 Ostorhinchus rueppellii | reverse complement strand
TGCTAAATACTTCCTCAAAGTTGCGCCAGGTTGTTTCCTAGCAACCCCCCCAATGAAAGCCGATTGATGCCAAAACATGTCATTGGCAGTGAATGAGTTAATAGTAAAAATTTAATTAATTCATTCATTCATTTATTTATTTATTTTTAATCTATTCTTGTATTTTATTCTGTTTTTATTTGTTTTCCTGTACATCACTTTGGTCCACTGTGGTTGTTTTAAAGTGCTTTATAAATACAGTTGGATTGGATATGAAGACATTTCAGGTTCATATTTGTTTAGGTTATTCACATTTTTTTTGCAAAATTATACTTTGTTTTAGTGTAAATACATGAAAATCTTTACATTTACAAAGACAAACATGTGCAGTTGTCATTATTTAAATGTTATTATGTTAGTATTTTACTGGTCCTGTTCACTGCACATTGAACTGGTCTGAATGTGGATCCTGAACTACAAGGACTGGATATATCTTACTATCCCAGGTGCTGAACTGGAGCCTTTGGTGGGTCGGATTTGGCCCCCGGGCCCCATGTTTGACACCTGTGCCTTAGAATAAACCACACTGGTGGACCTGTGATGTTTCTAATGTTTTTGCAGTGGCTCAGTGTAGCAGGGTTTTACACAGTTTGATGAATGGATGCAGATACTAATAGGATGGACTGTGCTTTGTGCTGCAGCTCCTCTGTTCCTGTAAAGCTCATCTCTGTCGGTGCTTATTCCACTTGGTCAACAGTGTGAAGTCATGTGTCAAAGTGCACCGTAGTCACACTGAGCACCAGCGTAGTGTTAATGTCTGTGATAATATCAAACACTCATTGAAATGCACTGGTGTTGGAATGTGCCTCCTGTTTGGAAACACACACTGACTGGTTCGTACCCATTAGGGGTTCATGACGCCCATTAACACGTGTGTGTGTGTGTGTGTGTGTGTGTGTGTGTGTGTGTGTGTGTGTGTCAGAGGACGAGAGACTCAGACTAAATTAAACCGAACTCTTTAACTGATTACTCTGATCCATGAATCCACTTTGATCCAGTGGGAGATATGGTCTGTGTGTCTTTGTGTGTGTGTGTGTGTGTGTGTGTGTGTCTCTTTGTGTGTGTGTCAGTGTGTGTTTGCTGGCTAATCATTGAAGTGAGCACAGACACAGACCTCCTGACCTCATAAATTTCAAACATAATTCCAGCTTTAATAGCTCTATTAGCTCAGTCTTGACTAGCGGCTCATATTATCAACAGTGTGTAATATCCAGCTCACAGCCACTAATGCTTTAATCGATGTCTTATCATTTACACTGGTTAAAGCCCCTGTTTAAACCTTTTAAATATGTATTTCCAACCGCTACGTAGCATTGTCATCTGTTTCATGTGCCATCTCTCTCACCTTGTTACCATATTTGTGTAACGCTTTACCCAGAACCATGTCGGACAGAATTTGGAACGCTCTTCAGTTCACATTTGACCTTTAGATCCATTTACACAGAACCTGAACCAAGCACTGAGGATATGTGGAAAAAAAACCCACTACAATGCAATGCTTTCTATCAGAGAATAACACGAATGTACAGCCTGGTCCATAAGTATTTGGACGGATTCATTCATCTTCTATACCCGCTTTATCCTCACTAGGGTCACGGGGGTCGCATGGAGCCTATCCCAGCTACTATTTGGACAGATTTAATTAAAATTGGCCTCTGCACCAATGGAAGAAAGACCAGCTTTAACCTTAGGATGGGGGATGGAACTACTTCTAGAGCACACCAATAAAGAAGGAATTCAAACAGGTTCGACAAATCCACTGGATTTATGTTCAAATGAATGTAAAGATAGTTGATCAGCAGCTGGAGGGTTCAAATTCAAACTGTTTGAACTATTAGGGTCCAAATACACAAAGAAATGAAGCACACACTAAGAACAGTGGAGTTAAATAGGAACCTTTAAGGGTTTATGTTCAATAGGAACCTTTAAAAGAAACGATTCAGAACTGGTTGTTTGACACATACACATGATCCAACCACTGTCTGTGCTGTTTTTCTTTCATGTCGTTCCAGTAAACTGTCACTCAGCCTAACTGCTGCAGTTATTATTCATGTAGCCTCTTTTTCTTCATGGGTTTTGGGCTTTGGCTCAACTGTACCTACAATCCCCTCTCTTGTTAGTGAAGCATTAAGTGTCTTTGTTCCAGCAGTGTAACACCAGCCTCAGCACAGATGGTTAGCTAATGCACTCCTAACCTGATCGCCTGGAGCCAGTTGTTGATGTGAGGACCTCCATCTGTTGTGCTTTAGCGCCTTAAAGCTCCTGAACCAACAGTGTTACAGTGATTCACCGTCAGTTTTACCTACACTTTTTTGGACAGATCGCAGTTATTTTTGTCAACGTGCTTCTTGATCATTGCTTCATGTCCGTCCTGTCTCTTTAAGGAGGCTGATAAAAGGTTTCATGGATGAGACACTGTAAGGAGACAGTTTTCCACCTCCAGACATCCTCCTCCTCCTCTTCCTCCTCTTCCTCCTCCTCCTCTTCACCGTCCTGGCTGTAGCACCTGTGGCATGCCTTGACCTACTGCCGCATACCTCCCCTGCAGGCTTCAGCTGGGAGAGAAGAGAAGGAGAGATATTAAAAAGAAGGAGAAAAGAGACAAGCTGGGGAGCTGTCAGATAGTCAGACACCTGGTCTGGGAGGGGAGGGGAGGTTACAGAGGGAAGGGCAGGAGTACAATGTGTGTATGTGGGTGTTTGTGGGGGGCTGCTGGCCTTCAGCTGTTGTCAAAGCAGAACAGCAAGAAGAGTGGATCCAGAGAAAAGGGAGGAATGTAGACACAAATAACCTGTCAGTAAGAGAGAGAAGTCGGGGAGATAACAAGTGAAAATATCTTTAGCTTAGCAGTAATAGTGTCATTTTTCTCTTTGAAAGAAAAGAGAAAATGTTCCCATAAGTTCCGCTCTGTAACCGAATCTCTTTAAAGAAAATGGGATCCTATCGCAGCTCAACCACTCTTTCCCGGAAACGCTGCTCTGTGTGGATGTGTTTATGTGATGTGGTTTCAGTCTGCTTTACTTTCAAACTATTTATTCTAGAGGTCAAAGTGCATGGACACATAGAGAAAACACAAGCAGCCTGAAGCACCGTGGGCCACATCACAGAAGAACCTCCAGCGCTTTCTTCTCTCCAGCTGCGACAACACCTCTCTCCTGTTGACCTTCGCTGTCATCTGGCTGAGTGCGATCGCTGCGTGGAGGTGTTGAAGACAGCAGTATCAACAACGCGCTCTAATGTCGACACGTTGGCGCTCACCTCCAGATGCACGGACACTAATTAGCGGTGTTTGGCAAAAAAAACAAGCGAGAAAACAGAGGAGAGGGTGGCATGAAAGGAGAGGTGGCATTAGGACGACGGTGAACAGTTTGTTTAGTGATAATGAGCCGTGTCCTCGTGTCAGGGCTCGGCACAGATTGTCTTTGTGTTTTTCTAATAACACTGGTTGAATCTGGTTGGTCTGAGGCTCAGGGGACGTGAGCGATGATGCAGCACGGCGCTGACCTCAGGTGACCTCAGGGGACGGTATCAACCGTCACATGGGGGTGTAATTACAGCTCTTTGATAATTACAGTTCATGGCAAATCAGGCCTGTGTTCATGGTTTCATCAACAGTAGCAGATGATGTGTTTCAGGTTTGGAGTTTGACTGAATACATCAAAACAAAGTAAAAAGCCGTGCAATTAAAGCACTGCTGGAATGTGTTCAGTAGGCCCCGCCCCCTGCGCACAGAAGTAGCTGCTGTGTTATTGATCCACATGACACAAGTGAACAGGGACTCGCAAACATCTACTTACATGTTCTCTGAGCAGCTTGGATAAGGATTTTTCTGGAGTCTATCTGAGGCTGAGATATTCTAATGGGTTTCAGAGCATTTGCATGATTACTTATCTGTTTCCTGCACCAGTGGTCTGAACTCCCTCAGCTCATGAAGTATTTCTTTTGCTGCATGCATTTGGAATCTGCAAAAATAGTGGATATCGGCAGAACTGTGGTCTACAATATTCACTCATTCATTCATTCACTCATTCATTCGTTCATTCATTCACTCATTCATCTCCTGCTTTATCCTCACTGGGGTGGTGGGGGTGCTGGAGCCTATCCCAGTTACCTATGGGCAAAGGCGGTGTACACCCTGGACATGTCACCAGTTCAGTCAGTTTGGGTCTATCCATGAAACGGGGTTTATTTTGGTACCTGACACTGCCAACCTTTAAGAGCCAGTAAGAAAAGAGAAATGCAGACACATTTCCCTCCAGGATGTACCCAATAATGACCTCAGATAAATGGAAAAACATTATACTCTTGCTCTGAGCCATCCCAAACTTAACGAACATTTAATCAAATATTGGAGCCAAAAACAGGACTAAAATTGGGACATTAAAGCTACTGAGGTGTCAGTGCATTTGAAAACATGGCTGTAAATAGTCTTATACACCACTATTAATAAAGTTACATTTGCTGATCCTTGGGGTTTTTCTAATCCAAGAATGTGGGTTTGTTAATGAATCTCAGTCTCAATCCAGGTTTCGTGCATAACCCATCGTGTCCACTCATGTTACATGCAGAACCTGCCCATTTAAACACAAGTAAATCTCAACTGGTTTTGCAACAGCAGGCATTTTTGTGGAACACGCTGCCTTGCATGTTTACTTTGGTTCCCAAAATGAACCTGTGAGAGAAGATAAAGATATTTGAAATAATAATAACATGGTTTATATTTTCACACTTTCTCTCCCTTCTGTTTTTGGTTTATCTGTTCTGTCTGGTTCAGAGGAAGGTAAATAAAGACTTATATCAACATGCAGCTGAGCATGAAGTGAAGTGGTGCACTGCTGTAAATTAACCAGGAGATTAAACCACATTTAAGACACTGAATAGCAGGTAAAACCCTCTCTTTGGTAAATAATCACTGTATTTCAGCGATATTTACCTCCGCCAAGGAGGTTATGTTTTTGCCGGCATTTATTTGTTTGTCTGTCTGTTTGTTAGCAACTTTACAGAAAAACTACTGGACAGATTTTCTTGAAATTTCCACCAGTGATAGAGAATCACCCAAGGATGTTCCCATGAACTTTTGGTCACGATCCGGATAAATCTCTGGATCCAGGATTTTTTTTGAAAATACGGAAAATCCCTATCTCTCATCATTGTGCAAAATTTAAAAAATTCAGCCGATTGAGTCGTGCCTTTGTGGGATGATAGAGGGTCACACCTGCTATCATGTGGTACATCATGACGTCAATATCTCTAGTGGTTTTGATGTCATGACGTCATAACCTTGGCGGAGGTTTGCGTTCACTGAGCGCTCTAGTTGTATGTGAATTTAGCTGCTCATTAACTCTGGTGCTGACTGTTTGGAACCGGATCAGAGTTTTATGGTTTGATGACGTCAGACTTCATCAGATATAGTAGGTTATGAAAGAATCTGCCACGTATCTGTCTTTTATTTTTTATAATTGAAGATAGGGCTGCACGATTTGGCCTAAAACCAATATCTTGATATTTTTCGGCTATATCGCGACACACTATATATATCTTGATATTCTGTATTCCATATTAGAGTCTCTTACCAGTGACTCATAAATCCACCGGTTCCCTTTGTTTGTTTTGTTTTTTTCCCTCTCTCCATGCACACTCCCTCCCCTCTTAATACAAAACACGCATGTGCTCATGAAAGTTTTCTGGATGGGGGGTCGGGGGTGTGCTGCTCGCTGTGAGGAGCCACGGCAGAGTAAAGGAAGCAGAACTCCAAAGAGAAGTACATATGGACGTCTTAAACATTTACATGATAATTTGTACTTGATGGTCGCGATATAGTCATTTCATACATCTCATGTGCAACAACCCACAATACATGGAGTATATTTGATATACCCCCCACCCCTAATTGAAGGTATTTGCCCCCTCAGGCAGAAGGGTGTAAAACGTGGCGGTCGGAGCAGGTGGGCAGTAGGATGGAGTTCAACATATACTCAGCACATGGAAAATACATTCAAACCAGCTCCAAAACCAGGCACATATTCAGAGAAAAGCCGGAACACAGAGAACTGAGGCCAAAACCTGCTGTCCACGTGTCCTCCACTGAGTTTCTTATCAGAGCAGTTCTCTGTCTAAGCTGAAGGTTTAGTTTTATTAGTGATGATGCACATACACTGAGTTTTTCTCCTTATACTTACATCGTATCCATCAAGTGGGTGGGAAATGTCTCCCATAAGGAGGCGCCTCTGGGGTCAGAATGCATTTGTGTGCTTTTCTGTAAAATCCAAGTGGAGCAGTTTCAGATAAAATCTCCATATGGAGGGAAATTCCCAGAACGCTTTGAAAACATCAGCACCATTTCAGTCACACATGTCTGTTTAGGTTATTGGGGTTGGACTTTAGTGAGAGTTTAGTTTTTATCCTGTGGGGTATTGGAGTCCATATGTGTGTCCAGAGTTTACCTGGAAAAACATTCAATATTTTTGCACTGAGTTTTCTGTAATTTATTGGTTATTTGTTGGAGTTGTGTCATTAGTCATTTTCTTTCCAGATCATTAAGGGAAACTCTTCTGGTTTTTCCACCACTACTTCCCACTGCTGCACTTTATCATTTATGTGTAGAACTGATTCCTTTTTCTATTGTTTAGTTGTTTTTCCATCTTGTGTTTCGATGTTTTTGACTGATTCATAATGCAGTTTTCTGAAACCACTGATCTCCTCTGTTTTCAGTCGATGAAGGCAAAGTTAGCAACAGCAACAAGAACCAGCGTTCAGTTTTGTGAAGGCCAGGGAGACACAGTAGGCCAGGGGGGTCCGGTCCTGGTACTCAAAGGCTGGTGTCCTCCATGTTGTAGGTGTTTCCATCTTACAACACACCTGATGCACATGATCAGCCTATCAGCTCTACAGAAGCCTGTCAGATGTGCTGGAAGAGGGAAACCTCTAAAACATGGAGGATACCAGCCCTCAAGGACCAGGACTAGACCCCCCTGCAGTATGCCTTTGTCTAATACACACGTGTCAAACGTATGGCCAGAGGACCAAAACCAGCCGGACAAATGATCCTTTGTGGTCTGTGGGATGAATCTGGGATATCAAAAATTCTACTGAACATATTAACATTAACAAGGATGTCAAAACCCTTTTAGTTCAGCTTCCACATGAAGACCAATTTGATCTAAAGTGGATCAGAACCAGTAAAATATGACCATAATAACCTATAAATAATGACAATAACAATAGTTCTCTTTGATTTAGTATGAAAAAAGTAAAATTACATGACAATGTTTAGGCAAGGCAGGCATTACAGCAGGGAAGCAATAAAAAGTACAAGCATGAGATTAAAAAAAAAAAGATTAAAAAAAACCTGATAAATAGATGAACTGTTGACTTTTCCTGATTGAACTACCAAATTATGCTTCTGACGCAACCAGTGTTCCACCCTCAGATTTCCTCGTCCTTTCCTTCTCTTGTGAAGAGGATGTTTGTGATGGAAAAACACGACCTTCATCTGTGGAAAACCCTGTCGAGGTCAACCGCAGCTGACTGTCCACTCTGCACTGATGCCATGTATTAAGTGTAATTTACTCAAGCGTCACAATCATTGATTCTTTTTCTTTATGCAGCGTTTTTAATGCATTGTTCATGGATTAGTATTCATGGTTTGTTGTCTTTAACTCTTTCATTCCTACTGATCACTCCAGTGGACAGTTCTTCTACTGCGGTTCTCGTTTATATTCATGGTTTTATTGTTTTTGTTCCATATCAGCCAACACAGTGGACACTTATGCACCATCCCATAATACACTGACATTCACACCATTACTGTAACTGAACTGTTCTACATAAACCTGATCTAACATGTTTGAGTGTAAATCAATTGCTTGGTATTGTTATTAGACTGTAATTAACAACAAAAATGTTTTTCTTTCATATTATGTCCATGAAGTGAGTAATAACTAATATTAGAATATGTTCAAATGTGAGAAAACATCAGGTTAAGAGCCTTAAAGTGTTTTAATTTCATAGATTTCACACAGTTAAACAGAAAATTCATGGTTCGTTGCTTCAAAAGTTAAACACATGATGTCTAGTTTAGTAAACATTTTTGCAATTCCATAAAACATAACTTGTTTAAAAAAAAGCATTGTTTATTTTATTTTATTTTATTTTTTATTTTATTTTATTTTATTTTATTTAATTTTTTATTTTATTTTATTTTATTTTATTTTATTTTATTTTATTTTATTTTATGCCCTAAGAGGAATAAGATTACTCAGGAAAAAAAACCAAACAAACTTCATTAAGGTTCTCATAATTGATGCATGAAAAGGTTAAAGTACCTTAATCAGTGTGATAGTCCAGGTTGGTTAGCTCGGTTAAATATATGTGTGAGTGTGGTGTGTTCAGCGTCAGGGTGGACCCCCCCCCCCCGTGTTCACACGTATGTGCATGTAACATGTCAGCCACCTTCGGTACTTCGACTGCACGCACAAGCAGCCGCTTCAGGGCATTCCAGTCCAGGGAAGAATAATGGGATCCTTTCACAGGTGGAGGGATCTGGGAATGCTGTTAACGGCTCCGAGATGGGGAAGACGTCTCAGGGGTCTTAAACATTCCTTCGATCCGTGTTCTCCCAAAAGGGGGCAAAGAGCAGTGAGGGCCGGAGTGCAGAGGCTGCCCTTCTGTGGGTCATCCCGGGGGAACGGCTGCCGTTTCACCTATGGATGTCCTTATAGGTGAGCAGTGGAAAGTGGGTCGGTCAAATAGCTCCATCTTTCAGCTCCTCCTGTTCCTTGGGCAGCGTTCCAGCTTTTAGGAATGAAAGGATGGTTCAGCGTCAGCAACCTAAACTTCCTCTGTTGCTGTTTATCTTTCCACTTGTAGGAGCTGCCAGCCGTTCTTAAACAATTTTATTTGTACTTTCTATTCGGAACGTTGCTGTCACATACGATATGTTTTGCTATGAAGATTTTTTTCCAGACAAATGCCAGAATACAAGACAATAAATCCTTTGAGGGCTTTATCTGGGTTTTATTATTTCGATGTCAGTTTTATAGAGCTGCAGTTTGGTGGCAGCAGCACTGCCTCTGTTTAAAGGCATCAAAAGAAAGGAGGACTAATGTGTCAGGTATTACACAGTCACACTCCACAGTAAATAAAGGGCCAGCGCTTTGAATTCTTCTAGTCACATCATTTTTATGGAGCCTTCATTGAGCGTACTGTAAGCCAGAGCAGGGCAGTGACAGCATATTGTTTGAAATATGGCTTTTGGGCTGCGGTGCGTCGCATGCAGAAGGCAGCGCTGACTTATGGCCATGCCACAATAGTATTGGTCTCAGCTGGATAAGTCCAATTCTGCTGTAAGCCACTGGAAACAGAGCAGCCTGACACCAGCTCCGTACTCTGCAGCTTCCACATTCACATTTGTGCAGCATAAACAGGATGCTTTTAGGTGGTGATTACATTGTTTTCTTATTCATTGCGATTGACAAAAGAAAATGTGCTATTGTGCATTTCCAGTGATGGCTTTAGATGATTTCTGAAGCTAAAGTGCATTTCATGTCTGCATTTCTATACAACTGGCTTCACTCTACAGCTTTGTGTGCTGTTGTGAAGCATGTGCTGAGCTGGAGGTTCATGCTGATGTTGGATTTAACGGTAATGAGAGCTGCACAGTGTTGCTGCTGTAGAGGAGCAGAGAACCAGCTGTGAAAACCATGAGGCGACAAAACAAACAACATTTATGACACTTTGCATCATATGTTTGGATCAAGTCAACTAGTATGTGTTGTATTGCCAGTAGATGGCGACGTAGGCAACGTTACACATGACTAATAAATTGTAAATAGGGCTTTAAGAAAATATCAGTTCTGAAATATTTTACGATACTGTATCGATATTAGAAAGTACCGTATGGATATTTTTAGGTGTTTATTTAAATGGAGCTATAGTAGAAGTTCATTTTTGTTTTCTGCTTTTCTTTATTGTTTCTATTTTATTTCTTATTATTGAACACAACCAAATGTGCCTGCTGTACTGCGTCCTTGGGTGTTGTGAACAGTGCTTATAAATCAAATTCATTATTATCATTATTATGAAATAAGTTCAGGAATATATACTAAGGAAACCTGTGGAAAAATGGATATCATGGATGTAGGAAGGTTCTAACATTTAAAGTATGTTTCAGTCTATTATTTAATAATATTATTATTAGTCTATCATTACTATTTACACTAATGCTGCACAGACTAAGAGTGATGCCACCAAATCCCAAAAGTGATCTAGAACACCTGAAGTTCAACAGGTGCAGGTATTCCATCAGAGTTCAGCTTCTTCCAAGAGTTTATTCTATGACTGAGACTAGAACTGCACCATATCTGTTAAACCTCCCATATGTGATATGGATGTACAGCACTGCAATAACAGTAATACTGTGATCTTTGTGGTTCAGCTACAGAAATACCAGTTTGAGCTGATAAAAGTGTTCCTTAACAATCTTCAAATGAGCCAATTGTTTGTTTGTGACTCAATTCTTTAGAATTTCAGACCAAATACTGAACTACTACAATCAGTTCCACAATTGTGTCCAAAAACCTG
>JAQQZY010000009.1:28783521-28798224 GCA_030068375.1 Ostorhinchus rueppellii | reverse complement strand
GCTGGGATAGGCTCCATGCGACCCCCGTGACCCTAATGAGGATTAAGCGGGTATAGAAGATGAATGAATGAATATATATATATTTATTTATTTATTTTTGGCGTATCCACATCTTTTTTGTTTGGATAGTAATGTATTAATTAATGTAAATATTTGTATTAATATCTTATTTCTAGACTATGATGTGATTATTTTACTGGTTCAGATCCACTTGGGCTGACTGTGGCTCCTGAACCTGAAGGACTTGGACCCCCTGCACTGATTACTCTCTACCTGCCTGACACTTTTATTCGTGTCCACAGCTCCTGCTCAGTCATATCTCTTACAAATAAACCTCCATGTCAGTGTCACACGTGTATTCACAGGTGTCCCTGTCGCTCTGCACGAAAACCCAACAGCCACACGTGACAGTAAAGGAGCCGGTAAACACTGAGCCCAGCCGTCTGAAGGCATCATTTGTTCCTGGAAATGATACTTGAGGGGGAAAAGATCAGCGTTCACTGGTATAAATAATGAAAACGCAGCCCGTCTGTGGAAACAAGGCTGCACAGTCACATGAAATCAGCCTGGCTGGTCGGGCCTGCTCTCACTGTCCTGGCTCTTGTTGCTTTTAGAGCTGCCAAGCGGGCTGGCACCGCTGACACTCCTGCTCGGATCCAGAGGCAGCGACACGGCAGCCTCTGACCTCAGCGTTTCCTGTATGTGCTAAACACTGGCAAAGCCACACCTTATTATTCCAGCTGTGCGCTCAGTGACAAATGTGGTCAGTTCTGCTATCGTTAACATAAACATCCCAAGGATTTAATGTTCAGCTCATGACAGATTGGACTGAAAAATACACTGTTTATTCAGTTTGATCTGTTTTTATAGAATAAACATTAACTTTAATCTGAGTTTAATGAACATCTACAGGATCAGAGAATTAAATATAGAAAATACAGGATGTATGCTGATAATACAAAATGTAGAAGATAATGTTATAATAAATGTTGATGAATACAAACTTTCTTTTTTGTTGAATTAATCATTTCTTTCCTGCTACTTTTTATTATATTTGAGTGGATCAGCTGTAACCTAATTTCCCCCTGGGATTATTAAACTCTTCAGATCATTTGTTTCATCAGGCTGCCTGTTTGACCTTTGGCTTAGGTCTCTTCCCGTCTACGTGGTAAATCATAAACAAAGGAGGCCTGTCGCTTTAAGAACGACACTGAACGTGTATGTGAACAGAGCTCACACAGAAATATTTATATATTTAGTCACTTTATGATTAATGTCTGCTATTTATCAACTACAAACATTACAGCACTATTTTATCACTAATTAAAGACATAATTTGCGTAACAACATGCATCATTATGAGACTTTTACGTTTTATCAGTCATTCATTTATATTTTATGAGTGTTTATATTGTCTGTAATGGATCCTGTAAATCTGACAGCAGATTTATTTTAGTTTTACAGAACAGAGTTGTATTTTGTTCTGAAACTAAAATCTACTCAGAGTTTGTCACCACGTTATTTATTAATACAGACAGAATATGGGTTTTATCATTCACTGTTTCTTCATATTTTATGTTTAATGTTTAATTTTTTTATTTTTTTTTTGGTCATGAAAGTCAGTACAGTACAGGGTTCGTCACCAATATGATGATGAAACAGAAATAAAAATAATATAAAATACCCCAAAAAACATCATATCCTAGAATTAATGCAGACATTATGGACATGTTTTTTTCTCTGCTGTGGTGTAAAAGTCTGATTCAGCTAAACCAGGACTGTCAAACTTTAGTTCAGTTCCACATTCAGTCAAATCTGATCTGCAGTGGGCGGAGCCAGTGAAATAATAGCATAATAACATAGAAATAATGTCAACACCAAACTTTCATCTAAGTACAATTATGTGATGAAAATGTTTCCATCTACCAACTGTCCTTTAAAATAATGTGAATAACATGAACAAACTGACATTTATTAATAGAAATAAGTGTAATTTTAACAATATTCTGTCTCAGTTTATCGTTCACACATGTTCATTATAACATACAAATACACAAAACCTTTAAGAACAGACTGAATATTAGTAAAATTACACTGGAGGTTAAACTGGTCTGTATGTGCAGACGTACAAATGAACTATTCTTCAAAAACATAAAACTCCGGATTAACCAAAGAAAATACTTGTTTAAAAGATTAGGATCCACATTAGTCGCTGAGATAAGGACATTACTGAGCTGAATTATTAAAATTAAATATGTATTCAGTTCTGTTATTTTTTAAAGGTTTGTTTATTTTCTTGTGGAAACATTGTGTTAATTGTAAACAGTTTAAGGGAAAATAAGTCTGTACTTATCCGACCATTTTTAAGAAGGGGGACCAGAGGGTGTGTTCCAACTACAGGGGGGTCACACTCCTCAGCCTCCCCAGTAAGGTCTACACCAGGGTACGGTCAAACCTCAGAGGAGGACCAATGTGGTTTTCGTCCTGGACATGGAACTATGGACCAGGTCTAGACTCTTTCTGCAGTGCTGGAGGGGCCATGGGAGTTCGCCCATCCAGTCTACATGTGTTTTGTGGATCTGGAGAAGACTTACAACCGTATCCCCAGGGGCATCCTGTGGGGGGTACTCCAGAGGTATGGGGTGGATGGTCCCTGGTTAGGGACCATCCAGTCCCCGTACCGAAGGAGTGTGAGTGTGGTCTGCATAGCCGGCAATAAGTCAGACCTGTTCCCACTGAGGGTTGGACTCCTCCAGGGCTGCCCTTTGTCACCGGTTCTGTTCATAACTTTTATGGACAGAATTTCTAGGTGCAGCCGGGTGGGGGAGGGGTCGAGTTCAGTAGCAGGAGGATCTCGTCGCTGCTTTTTGTAAGTGATGTGGTCCTTTTAGCTTCATCGAGCAGTGACCTCCAGCTCTCACTGGGGCGGTTCGCAGCCAAATGTGAAGCGTCTGGGATGAAGATCAGCACCTCCAAGTCTGAGGCCATGGTCCTCAGTTGGAAATGGGTGGAGTGCCCTCTCCAGGTCCAAGAGGAAGTCCTGCCTCAGGTGGAGGAGTTTAAGTACCTCAGGATCTTATTCACAAGTAAAGGTAGGATGGAGCGGGAGGTCGACAGGCAGATCGGGGCGGCATCTGCAATAACCAACCCGGTCCGTTGTGGTTCAGAGGGAGCTAAGCAGAAAGGTGAAACTCTCAATTTACCAGTTGATCTACGTTCCTCCTTTCAATTATGGTCATGGGCTCTGGGTAATGACCCAAAGAATGAGGTCACAGGTACAAGCAGCTGAAATGAGTTTCCTTCACAGGGTGGCCGGGCTCAGCCTTAGAGATAGGGTGAGGAGTTCGAACATCCGGGAGGAACTCAGAGTAGAGCAGCTGCTCCTCCAAGTCCAGAGGAGTCAGTGGAGGTGGTTCATCTAGTGAGGATGCCTCCTGGACGCCTCCCTGGGAGATGTTCCAGGCATGTCCATCTGGGAGGAGACCTCGGGGCCGACCCAGGACATGCTGTAAGGATTATATCTGGTCTGGGAACGTCTGGGATTCCGCCAGAAGAGCTGGTGGAAGTGGCATGGGAGAGGGCCGTCTGGGCTGAAACTGCTGCCCCTGCGACCCCGATAAGAAGGTGAAGATGAGTACGAATAAGCCTGTATTACAGCCGAAACCCTTTTGGCTGCATTGTATATGGAACAATGGATGTGTTGTACAAGATTTGCAAGATGGCGAGGCAAGAGGGGAGGGCTCCATGCTAGGCTAAAAGCCCGAGCTAGCCGACCACCGCTACCCAGCCTTTTGCTAGCCAACATGTGGTCTTTGGAGAACAAGCTGGACGAGCTAAGGGCCAGGATTACAACACAGCGGGAAGTGAGAGAGTGCTGCGCTCTGATTTTCACCGAAACCTGGCTCTCGGACAATGTCCCAGATTGTGCCGTTCAGCTCCAGACTCACTCCGTCCACAGAGGAGACCGGACTGCAGTCCAGAGGAGGGTGTGTGTGTGTGTTTATCAACAACTCGTGGTGTAGTGACATTAAGACTGTTCATAAGCACTGTTCGCCAGACGTGGAGTTTTTATTGCTAAAATGCCGCCCCTATTATCTACCCTGGGAATTTACCGCTGTGTTTCTAGCCGCTTTTTACATCCCCCCGCAGGCTAATTCCACGACAGCACTCGGCAAACTCCACGACGCTATCAGCACGTTAGAGACTGCTCATCCTGACGTTGTTTTTATCGCCGCTGGCGACTTTAATCAGTGTAATCATCGGACTGTTCTGCCAAAGTATCAACAACATGTGGACATTCCGACCCGCGAGAAGAATACACTGGAGCATGGTTACAGTAACATACGGGGCGCTTTCAGGGCTGCACCCCGCCCCGACTTTGGACACTCAGACCATGTCTCTCTGTTCCTGTACCCAGCCTAGAGACAGAAACTGAAACAAACAAACCCTGCCAATAAACAGGTAAAACTCTGGACCCGCGAGGCTGAGAGCACCCTGCAGGACTGTTTTGCTCGGACAGACTGGGATGTGTTTAAGACTGCAGCCACTTCAGAGGACTCTTCTGTCAGCATTCAGGACTATGCTGAGTATGTGACTGGGAACATCAGCACTTGTGTTGAAAACATTGTGCCCACCGTACAAATCAGGAGGTTCCCCAACCAGAAGCCCTGGATCAACAGTCAGGTACGCCACATGCTGCGTGCTCGCTCTCTTGCATTCAGATCAGGCAATGAGACGGAGTACAAAGCTGGGAAGTATGGACTGAGAAAAGCCATCACAGCGGCTAAGAGGCAGTACAGGGAGAAGCTGAATGACTTCTACTCCACTGCTGACGCCGGGCGAATGTGGCAAGGCCTGCAGCACATCACAGACTACAGGACCACCACCAGTACCATCAGCCCCACAGACAACCTGCCAGATGACTTCAACCTCTTCCACACTCGCTTTGAGACCCCAAGTAACCACATAGAGAGGAGGCACCCACACATAGAGTCCACCCACCCCCCCACTGACCATCTCATCAGGCCAGGTACACAGAGCTCTGAGGAAGATCAACCCCCACAAGGCAACATTCTATTCCCTCAAACCCATGAACAGATAAAGTGTAACCCTGATCTATGAACACATGTTTGGTTCAGACACGTGAAGTGCACATAGATCCTTTAACCTTTCATAGGACACTCATTAAAACACTGTGAAATTAAGAATTTCAACCTTAGTTATTGGACATCATCTACCTCCTTGCCGGTTACCATGACAACAATCTCCTTCCTCTTGCCATAAAACATCTGAACAGCACTTACTAAAAAGTAAATACATGCAATGTTACAAGGTCATAAACTGACAACATTTCTATAAAACTCTGAATAATATTATAAAACCCAACGCACTGAGGCACACGATTGGCCTCATTTAACCCTTTAAAGCCTGAACCATTAAATCAGACAGAAAATTCCAGTTGTTTGAACACTGAGCCTTTATTGGTCGTTCTGAACAACCAAAAAACCTTTTTCAAATATCAATTTCCATGTGTGAGTTTCAATTTTGTATCTTATTTGATACATCAGGTGTCAATGCTCCAATATTATTATTTTTGAACAAAGAAAAACAAAATAGAACACAAACATGTTTAATTCCTTTTGTAAATGTTCCCAGTTCTTCCTCATTAATGACAGTCTTGTAGTGCTGAATGGACTCCTCCCCCTGGTGGTTATCTGTGTACTGCATGTATCTAATTGGATACATCGGGTTTTTAAAGAATACAAATATCACACTGATCATGTAGAGGGCTTCAAAACTCATGTATCAAATACGATATGTTCAGTCTTATAGGGTTAATGTTTGCAGAAATGACCAAGAATAGTCACTTGGCTGATATAGGGTTAAGGTGGCCCTTATTTGCAGTTTTAGTGGGTGTAAAATTGTACCTAAAATGAAGAAACCATGCACCTTTACTGTGGAACAACAGTAACTGCTGTAAACCCTTTTGTCCTTGAGGTTCACGGACTTTGTTGCTGGTACAATACGTGCTTTTAATGACTTTGTTTGTCTTTAAACACTTGGTCTGCAATTATACTGACATCAGCTGCTTTTCAACACTCCCTTTATCCTTTCACTTGGCGTCAGCGTCCTTGGCCATGCTGCTGTCTGGAGAAGCAGCCGCTTTGGCCTTTGTTTCCTTGCTTTTGTGACGTTTGACAACCAAACAAGGATGAATCACCCTGTGGAGATGGAAGAGATTATTGGCATCTAAATACTGTGCATCAGCCAGACTCATGCTTGTGTACTTATGTGATGATTTATATGTGTGTGTGTGTGTGTGTGTGTGTGTGTGTGTGTGTGTGTGTGTGTGTGTTTCATATGTTTAACCCATAAAGACCCAAACACCCACTAGAGACCAAACTCATTTACTGATATAAAAAGTTAAATAACTGTTGATCCATTAATCCATGTTCATAATTGGTGTCAAACACAGTTCATCCTTTCATGGTCAACAGATATGACCATATTTGGAGGTTCAGAGCCTCTGTAGTTACCATGGAAACGCCATCATCTTCTACAACACTGATTCACCATTTAGTTGGATCAATGCCAGTGGATGGACACACTGGATTTATGTTCAGTTCATGATACATTTGACTAAACAAATCCACTTTTTCCTCCATTTTCTCTGTTTTTGATAGAATAAACCTCTATTTTAATTTGAGCTTTTATCAACATCAATCATGATCAGTGAATTAAATGTAGGAAAATGTCTGATTTACCCTTAAGAATACGAAATACTGATGATAATAGTGGAATAAATGGTGATAAATCACTTCAGAAAAGTGAAAAATTGAGGAAAATCCATTTGAGAACTGCCACAAAAGTAACAGAGTGTCTCTATGGGGTAACAGCCCTGGTGTTAAATAACATAATCATAATAATAATAACAATAATATAACTATAACTAAAATATCCAGTGGCGCAGCTTCAGCTCAGGATGGGAAACAGACTAAAAACCTTCACATGTTTCTGTCATTTCAAAGCAGACTGTTTTTCTGCTGGACACCCAAACCAAAGTGCAGTAAATAATAAGACATCCTGTTTTATTCGGTGGAAAAACACTGTGATGCATCTGAGTGCAATCTGAGCTGACGGTTAAAGTACAGGCCGTGAAGTACAGGCTGACCGGAGCAGAACAAGACCAACCGTGTTTCCAGTGGTGATGCCTTCAGACAGTCCGTCCTCCAAAACTCTGCAGCTCTAACAGAACTGCTTCTGAAACACACAGAACAACAAGAAACAGTAAATATGAGGATTTCACTGAAGCTCCTCCTTTTTCTGACCACAGGGGAAACATTTAACTCATAAAAAATGACTCTATTTGAGGTGATTCCAAATGTTCTCTACATTTAACTCTCACCAAGTGATTCAGCGCCATTTATTCTAATGTCATTTTTTACATTTTTTTCAGCAAACATTAGGTATTTTCTTATATTTAATTTACTGAACATTTAGGTGTTAATTAAAGCTCAGTAAACTCACAGGTTATTATACTAAAACAGAGAAAAATTAAGAAAACATGACTTTTTCAACAAATTATACCATTAATTTTACATAATATATGCAGGTTTATTTGCACTTTTTACACTGTAATGTGTGTTTTTATTGTGTACACTAATACAGTTGTACATTTTTATCCTACTTTTAATTTTTTTTTTACCTTTCATACAGTATGTCTCCCATTTGCACATATTTTTTGATTGTACACTATTTTCTATATTTTTAATACATGATTAGACTTTATTGTCATTGTGCAATGACAGGTGGTCTCTGCCAGTGCCAAAGATACATTCTATTCTATTCTATTCTATTCTATTCTATTCTATTCTATTCTATTCTATTCTATAAAACAAACATCTACTAACATTGTCATTTGTCCGTACATGAACCAGTGTTTCCCTGTTCAATACAGACACTGAATGCATCTGATGCTGATAAAACATGTCAAAACCACATTTTTAACTGAATAATTCCACTGTATTTATAGAGTTAGTGCTTCACAGGCTCTTACACATCTTAGATCAGTAAATGCTTTTGTTTTTACGGGTGAATATTATTACTTTGGAGTATGTGCTCAAGGTTTATTGACCTCTGACCTTTGAATCTATTAGTATTCTGCAGAAAGAAGACATTCAGCACAAACAAATTAACAGTTAATCATAATGGAACGGCTCCTCAAGGACAAACTAAAGCGATGGGAAAGAAAAGTGAGTGTTAGAAAAGTGATATTGTTGGTGTTGCAGCAGAAGATTGTCACAGAAATTCGAGCTGCAGAGGAAAAGGTTATGTAAGAATAAAAAAAGTAGAAAACCTGGTGGTGCATTGTTCTGAATTGCATGTTCAGCTTGATAAACTGCAGCGTGGACAAAGGAGTGAAGAAGGACAAATATGCTATGAATTATTATAGTGAAACTTTTATTTAACAGGAGGACAAAAGCTGTGTGTCTGCAGAAGAAGAGCATAAATGCTTCAGTCTTTCCTTTCCAGCTGCAGCTAACCATGAGTCTGGTTTAAACACATGATGCTAAATACCTCCAGGTCAAATCTTACAGCAAACTCTCCATCATGTTGTAATAATTCAATCCAAACCTCCTGGTCTGCACAGGGACCAGCTGGAATGAGAACACAATTCAACTAAAGCTCCAGAATGCATGTCCAACCCTTGGTTTAAGACACTTGGATGAACCTTCTGACCTAAAACTGAAGTAAAACAGTTTCATTCATTCTGTGGAGGAAATAGATGACTAAGCCAAAGTTAACGACTGTCCATGATTCTCAGGACATTTACCCCCGAATAACCTGCAAATGAAATAAAAGATTATTCATTTCATTCATTATTATTCATCCTCTGGGAGTTCTGGATATGTGTTGGACATTTTTGCTGATCCAGAGGATATTTGAATCAGAATAAGAGACAATTGACTGAAAACTCAGGTTTCACATTATACATTATACACTGGGTACAGAAAGTCAATAGATATGAATGAATGAGTTTATTTTTTTGTTTGTACGTCAATCAAAAACCAGTACAATAATCATAACAAACATAGAAACCCAAAAACCCCCGAATATTCTAGAAGCAAAAGCTGATCATGTTGCCTACCCTTTGCACCTTAAACTCTGCTTACGTCAAATGAAATGTGAACACCATCGAACATTTACACCAGAACATAAAAAACAGCCACAGCTAAAACACATCTACCATCTCGTTTCCATATTCCTAAATAATTTTAAAATTAAAGCTTTTTATTTTCTCTCTTTTTTTTTTGAAACTTTGCCAAAGGAGTGAACACTTAAATGCATCATCATATCCATCCCATAATTTCACACCCACAATTCCAGTCCATTTATAAATATGAAGATCTGTGAAACTAGAATTACTCTCTCACTTCCAAAAAACAAAAATAAATAAATAAACACAAATGATATTTGGGACAATATTATTTGTATCCCTCTTCTTCCATAAACCAATTCAAAAGTCTCCCCTCTGTTTAAATATTTATATGTGTTCTTTAACTCCTGCTCTTGTTCCATAAAGTCACTCCACAGTTTGTTCTGTTCATCCTTTTCACTGTTGTTCTTTTTATTATTATTATTATTATTATTATTATTTAACTCTGTCCTTAGGTTGGATCCTTCTCTTTCTGTGAACATTCCTGTACATTTTTTGGCAGTAGATTATTT
Organism: Ostorhinchus rueppellii; assembly: GCA_030068375.1. Classification (NCBI taxonomy): domain Eukaryota; kingdom Metazoa; phylum Chordata; class Actinopteri; order Kurtiformes; family Apogonidae; genus Ostorhinchus; species Ostorhinchus rueppellii. The sequence goes on along the minus strand of JAQQZY010000009.1, from coordinate 28,788,495 downwards.
CTTACTTTGTACCGTATTTGCGCTTTTTTTTTTTTATTTAGAGATGGAGATAAAGTGGGAAGGTTGGTGGTTCAATCGCAGGCTTTTCTACATGAAGTGTCCTTGAGCAAGACAAGGACATCCAACCCACAACAGGAGCAGAGCTTTAATAATGACAGGGTTCCTCAGTGTGAAGTTAGATTATTTAAGGATATTTGTCGTGAAATATGAATGTATAATGCCATTTGAAAACCTCATGTAGAATATTAGTGGTTCTAACTTGTGTTCTAGCCTGTTAAGAACACATACTAAGGCTGTGTTTAAGCTGCAGGTAAATGTGGCCCAAATCCACTGTGATGACACTCCACTTTTAACTGGTGTGTTTTCTGTTCACATTATAAGCTTTACACATGTACATTCAAATACCACACAGTTATCTGGTCCATTTTTACATTCAGACGAGGCACAAAGTCTGGAATTTGAAGCCAAGTGGACCTCGATCAGGATCTTGGCCCCAGTCTGAGTGAGCCCTAAAAAGGACAGAGGAGGGATTTTCAAGTAACTATTTTCATGAAAACATTTTTACATCTTTTTTCTCCTGTGATTTGTGACATTTACTCTGCAGTCAGCCCAGTGGTTTCCTGCATCAGAGGAGCTTAGATAACACTCAGAGGTGTTAACACAGTGATATAGATACTTTTTTTAGCTGAGAAACATCGCTGCATTTTCTAGTTGCTCATGATTATGTTGGTGTTCAGTCTTGGGAAATATTCGAGGAGTTACAGACTGCGGCTGTGTTCAATAAAGTCAAATATTAAGAAAATTAAAGCAGACCAGACTCACCCTGAGGGGAAATATTTATGGCTTCCTGACAGTAAACCAGAGCAGGTTCCATCCTATATTCCTTTTGGATTAATACACAGACCACTTAGTGTCTCATCCATTTTTCACAGCGTATTACTGGGACTAATTCCGATATTGTTATTCATTCACTGGGAGATTAAAGATTCATTGACCATCAGTGGGGTCCATTCAGAAGCAGTTTGAGCACACCCAAACCACCCACCACGCTGAAATACTTCCCAGTCTTGTGAATTGTTTTGCCGGGTTTCTTGGCGTCTCGCTCCTTCAAGGAAAACATGAACATCCTCCCGAGGGAGCCCTTCCCCAACATTCCCCTCCTTGTGATGGAAGAGAGTGGGATTGTGGAGGCTGTGTGTTTGTGGATGTAGTATTGGTGCAGCACCTCATACCTTATTTATGCTCACGTCTCTGAACTGGCTCCCCGGGCTCGAAGGGTAAAATGTGAAATGAAGCCATGAAGGCACAAAAAGAAGTGGAAAGGGATGAGATGTCGTGGTTGGAAAAGGGGTGATTAAAACCTTCTGTTAAGTACTAGGTTTGAACCCAAGCGCAGGAAACCCTCAGTATGGAAGTTTAGACTGGTTTTATTGTCTCTAGTTACAGGGTCTATGATTAAACTGAATAAACACCAGATAATCAGGAGTCCAATTACTAAGTCTTTAGTATTGCACCTCCAGGTGCATTACCGGGGAGTCTTCATCCAAAGGGCGAGGCTCGGGCTTGGTCAGTGTCGGTCCATGGTCAGGGCAGGCGGCTGGGGTCTTGGGCGTGAGGCAGAAGGCAGTCCAATGGCCGGGGCTGAGGAGGGCTGACGAGGTCGAGGTCCAGAAGGGCGGTCGGTACACAGGGCTGCGGCGATACTCATGGGTCAGACGAAGGTGGTTCAGGATCCGAAGCAGACGGGCAAAAGGCTTGGTCAGGCAGGCTGGGGTCGAACAACGAGGCTGGCAGGCAGGGGTCAAAAACAGATCAGGTCTTGGAACTGGAACAGGAACTCAGGAATCACACTGGATAGAAGACAATGCTTTACTATCTGGCATATGATACAGACTGACAGGGGCAGTTAAATAGGAGTCACCTGATGAGCAGCAGCTGAGCTCACCAGGTGAACTGATTGATTAATCAGAGCAAGAGGAGGAGAGGGAGAGACAGAACTAGGTGAAAGGTGACTGAGGAAAACAACAAGAAGCAGAGAACAGACAGAGACTAGAGAATAGAGACAGATAGAGCAGAGATGTGACACCTTCTTAAAACCACAGGGATCACCAGTGACACCTTGTGCATGTGTTCCACAACAGCACACCTTAGATGTGTGATGTGGGTCTGTCTTCAGCTGGACTCGAACTGTTTCAGAAACTACCACTGTTAAAATAAAACACACTACTGACAAATAGAACAGTCTGAACATGGACTCAGAAAGCTCCACAAATGCAAAACTGTCAGTTGTTGTAAAATACACTATATTTCCAAAGGTGTTCTCTCACCTGCCTTGACTCTCATATGAACTTCAGCGCCATCCCATTCTTAATCAGTAGGGTTTGAGCTCAGGACTCTGTGCAGACCAGTCCAGTGTCTTTATGGACATTACTTTGTGCACTGGTGCACAGTCATGTTGGAACAGGAAGGGACCATCCACAAACTGTTCCCACTAAACTGGGAGCATGGAATTGTCCGAAATATCTTGTTTCAGCAAAGCAAGAGATTCTGGTTAATTATGGACAAACATTTGGACCATGGAAGAAAGAGTTTAGTGTTACTGAACTGGACTGGTCTGCACAGAGTCCTGAGCTCGACCCTGCAGAACACCTTTGGATGAATTAGAGCACAGACTGAGAGCCAGGCCTTCTGCTCCAACAGCAGAGTGGGATCTGATAAATGCACTTCTGGAAGAATGGTCCAAAACTCCCATAAACACACTCCTAAACCTGTGGAAAGCCTCCCCAGAAGAGTTGAACCTGTTTGACCTGCAGAGGGTGGACCGACGTCAGATTAAAGCATATGGATGAAGAATGCGATGGAACTGAAGTTCATATGAGAGTCAAGGAGGACAGACAGTACTGTTGGACATATAGTGTAGTTTAGTAACAGACCAGAAAAGAACCCAAATGTAGAACCACAGACTGAGGTTAAATATCAAAGTCTTTACTGAAATTCTTTAACAGAACACAGTTCAAAAGTCCAATAATGCACACACAGTCCAAAATCCTCTTCATCACCTGTTGGTGTGCAGAGTTCATAAGGTCCAGGTCCAGAGGTCTGGGAAAGGTCTCATGTAGGATGAGGGGCACGCTGAGTGGGAGGTTGGGGTCGGTCCTGGGATCAGTTACTGTAGAATCAGGGCGTAGGCTGAGTGGAGGGTTACAAACGGTCCGGAGGTCGTTACCGTGGAAGGCAGGTCAGGTACCGGGGCTCAGACTTGGGTTTGGAGGTCAGGCAGAAGGCAGGTGGTGTATCTGGGGAGCAGACAGGAATCTTGGTCAGACAGAAGCAGGTCAGGGATAGGAGACAGACTAGGAGAACTGAGGACAGAAACTGGTCAAACTCTGAAATGCCACACAGAGAGAAACGTTGGGAAGTCTTGCAAGGCATAGAACAATCTAGCAAAGAGTGAAAGCAGAGACAAGGAATATATAATCCAGAGGTAATGAGCCACATCTGTTGAACAGAGTTAAGGTAATCAGGCCAGGGTTCAGAGGTCGGTCAAGACAGAGTAGAGCACAGGAGAACAGACTGAGGAGGCAGAAAAAGGCAGAGAAAACCGGAATCAAAGAGCAAAGATATGACAAGTTTGAATTACATTTTTCAGTTTCACAAATGTTCAATCTGCACTTTTAGGAAATTTATGAAAAGAAAGTTGAAGAAAATTCAATTAAGTTTTTGTCCTTCTCTTCTTCTAACACAGTTTTAGGTATTTAATGACATAAGAATGGGAAATACTGGACAGATTTGGAAAGTTCTACTTCTGCTGGAAAAAGGCTGTGAATTACTTACACATAGGACATTTTTGGACACAATTATTGACAAAAATAGACAAAAACAGACCAGGTATTTTAATAAATATATCATTATGGTGCTAAAAGGGTTAAATAAGGCTGGGGAAACCAAAAGAACTGAAGCGGTGAAGAGGAGTCGAGCGAGCCATCCCCGTGAAGAGCTGATGCCTGAGCTGTCTCATTAAGCAGACTGAACACACACATCCTCCCTTCGGTGCACTGATAGAACAGTGATGAGCGCTGTCTCCACAATAACTCACATACGCACAGGTACGAGCTGTTGGAATGAGAGCAGGGATCTGTGTATATATGTCTGTAATTCAAGTGAAAACGCTTTGGAGTTTGTGCTCAGATGATTGGTGGGAGCCGACGCTAATGTCAAACTGCCTCCATCTGTGGGCGCAGAGCGATGGGCCAATCAGATCATGAGTGCAGACATTTATCATGTTTCTTTGGACGTGAGCTCAGCATCTGTGGTGTTGGGGGAGTTTGCAGAGTGTCACGGCTACCTGAGGAGAAGGTGTGGGTGATGTCCTGAAGGAAAATGGCCTAATGGACTGAGTGACAGACAGACAGCTGAGAAATTAAATGGAAAACCAAGATAAAGTGTGGACGTTGGGTCAGAGCAGCATCAGTGCATCGACCAGTGATGACGGTGTGTTTACACTGACTTGTGTTTAGTACAGAGGTAGAGTTAGAGCTTCTCAAAGTCAGGAAGGATTCATTAACATAAAGCTGTATCATCGGATTGTTCCAATGTCAAAAACAGAGTCCTTCCTTTGGAGGATTTTCAAGGCTGCATGTGTTTGTGGATCCTTTACAAACATTTACATTCTTCTGCAAATGGCACTAGATGTAAAAGAGTCCAACAAAAGCACAAATACAACCACAAATAAGAAAAACAAAGCACTTGGTAACTGTTATTGTGTCAGTGTTTGACCTTTTCTGTCAAAGAATCGGTTAAAATATGCAACTGGTACTAATGGGTCCAATCAAAAGTGAACATCAACATGAAAAAGTACATTTGTACACATCATTTATCAAGTGGGCTCAATACCACTTATACCATAGATAGATAGATAGATAGATAGATAGATAGATAGATAGATAGATAGATAGATAGATAGATAGATAGATA
>JAQQZY010000009.1:28755187-28768888 GCA_030068375.1 Ostorhinchus rueppellii | reverse complement strand
GGGATAGGCTCCATGCGACCCCCGTGACCCTAATGAGGATTAAGCGGGTATAGAAGATGAATGAATGAATATTGCACCAACAGGGCTCTAAAATGACTTTGTGTGCTCTTTGAAAAATGTTAAAGTTTTACTAATTTAGCTCACTAGGGACTGAACCCCTGGTCTCCCATTGCACTGCCCCTTTTGTCCAAATATGGGGGGGGGGGGGTTCAGCCTTTAAATATTAAAGAAATAGGGATTTTAATATTTTTCATGATGTTTCAAACCAACAGGAATGCAAAGGCTTATTTATATCCCAGAGATGTTTACTTTTGTCATTGTACGTTTTTATTTGTCAGTTTGTTCCAAATTCCTTCAGGTCATTGTTTTTTGTTTCTCTTTAGATTAATAATGTTTATGAAAATACCAAAGTGTGAATGTCTTCCCATTCAACAGCAGCAAACTCTGTCCATGCATGACAAACAGAAACTAATTTAACGTCTCACAATATGAGGGGACATAAAAACAAACACATATTTTCTTAAGTGCATATCTTCATTTTACATGTAAAATACAATAATAAACAAATTAAACCAAACTTTCCTACATTAATGACATATTCTGCTAATTTCATACCTGACAGTTTTTGTGGACAGATAAGCTGCCAATCCCCTCTGGCTGCTGTCTATTTCTGGTTCTCCAGCTGTTCGTTCTTCCAATACTCTGACCTTTAGCAAAATAAACTTCACAAAGATCAGTGAGTGTTCAAATGAAGCTGTAGATGGAAAATCCTATTGTGACTAAGATTCTCAAGCAACAAAAAGGGTCTTTTGTTGGTTCCTTATATTCTACAATGAGCCTCACACAATATAGAGACAGGAAATTACTAAGACTTTCATTAGTTGAAGATGTTTCAAGCTAAGACATTTTTATACATCATTATTTAATTGGCTCCAGAAACTGAAAAAAGCACACAGGTGCATAAACGTTAGATTATTTTTTAATGGAGCCAAGATAAAAGATAAGAAGAGGAGATTATTTATTAAATTGTGTTCCATTATTTGCTTCTAATTTCAGGTTCTGCTCTGTGATATTTCGATAGTTGATAAAAACTTCAAAGGCAAAACACATACTGTAAGAAATAAGCTTCTTTTATTCAATCACAGTTACTGAAAAAGAAACTTCATCTATTCGCTAATGTAGAAAACAGAGACTTTCACTCAGCACATACAGTAGAATGTCTCCTCTGTGGGGGTGGGGGGTACAGATAACTCTAACCAACGACTCAAACACATACACATCTAAGTCACATCACGTTCAGCACTCGATGGCGCAAAATAATCTCATATGTGACAGAACTGCATCCAAGAACATGGAAAAGGGAAACTAAAAGAGTGTACACGATCATCCACAACATTCTGATCTGACAGGAGAAGTAATACTGATACTCTGGTGGATACTGATACTTTCACTGGTACCATCCATCGGTACCTTTCACTGGGTGTGATATGTTAGACAGTAAGTGAACCATTAGTCCATGTTAGATGTTGGATGTCAACCTTCAGATGCGTTGGAAGCAGTAAAATGAGCACCGTAAGGAACCGAGTGCCTTTTTCAAGGGCCATAATGTAACGGTGACTGGGTCAGAGCATCTCCACAGCTGCAGGTCTTATTGGGTGTTCCTGCTCTATAGTGGTTAGTCCTGACCAAAAATGGACTAAGGAAGGACATCCCAGTATCAGGACAAGAACAAGAAGAACCTTTATTTTGCCAGTAGGTTCATTCAGGCGCCTGGGGACCAAATGGGAGTTAAGTGCCTTGCTCAAGGGTACATCAGCCAATAACTCTCCATCAGTCCAGGCAACTGAACCAGCGACCCATCGGTCACAAGCTGAGTCCAACCATCTGGACCCCACAATTGAGGATCCATTGAACGCACTGAAGAAACAAACCCAGTCCCACCTCACGGATCTGCTGCCAACGTCTTGGTCCAGATACCACAGCACACCTTCAGAGGTCTGATGGAGGTCTAGGCCTCGGCTCAGAGCCATTTTTGTGGAAAAAGGAGGAGCTACACATTATCAGACAGGTGGTGCTAATGTTCTGCTGCCATAGAAGCTGGATCGGTTGGGATCCGGTTGTTGTTCTTTCGACCTCTTTTGGTCGGTACTAACCACTTTACATCAGGAACAACAAGATCTGGAGATGTTCTGGCCCAGTGATTTGGACATCACAATTTCTCCTCATCAGAGTTGATCAGATCCCTACTCTTGAATATTTTTCAACTTTGAAGTCTACACTATCACCAACTGCCTAATGGATCCCACCCACTGACAGGTCCCACTGGAATTAAACACTCAACATTAACACCATGTTCCATGTCAGTGAGCCCGTTTACATCACACTAACACTCCCATCATCATCCAATTTCTGGAGTTATCAGATTATTCATGTGACCATGTAAGCAGGATAATCTGATAGGCTTTATCCCATAACAGCAGTTCTCTCATTATGAGAAATCAGATTAACTAACCTAGATTTCTCTCCAATACTCCAATGTGTTCACACATGTGTACAGGTTAATCCAATTTATTTATTTATTTTTTACATCTGTGCATGTGTTTAAAAAAAAAAACAAAAAAAAACCAAAAAAAACAACTATATAAATGGAAGTTACACGACAACGTGAGCCTAAGGAGGAAACAAACAATGAATGAATTGAATTGTAGTCTCATTAGCTCCCACATCAGGACAGCTAACGCTAACACTGAGGCATTGCTGTGGTCAACAAGACAAGACCGGATGTTTTGAAAATGACAGGAAGTGCACATTTTATGTCATGACGTATGTTCTCTGAAAGAAATCAAATAATGGACTGAAACATGGCAACCAGGGTTTTTCGGTTATCGCATTTCTGAAGTGCATGTAAATATGTTGTATCTGATTACAATAACTGTCTGATGACTCCTGTTTAATCACATTTTTATGGTTAACGTCTGTAAACGGGCTCATTGACCAGAAAGTTTTGGCTGATTGGTGTAAATGGCATTTCCAGTGGGTAGCAGCAGAAACTTTAAAGAACTAAATATAACAGAACAAAAACAAAGTCCATGACATCATGGCACAGTATGTTGGTGGCAGTGTACCGTTTACATGCATAATCTTTTGCTACAGTTTAATGAACACAAATTCTCTTCAGTTCCAAATAAATAAATGTTCACAGTCTAACCACCAACGAGCATCGCTTCTTTAGCAAATGACAACAATCTAAAGACAGGGCAGTAAACACACAGGCTTGGGTGTTTTATCTTAAGAACATAGTTTCATACGAGGCTCCAACATACCTTCTTATCTTATAATGATTTTTTTTTTCTCCTTGTGGCAGTAAAATCCAACTGTCCGGCAGCACAGAAGAAAAACTGCTTTACACTAATTATAGCCTGGCATAACAAATTCTGTGTTGAGAGGAAATTATAATTATTACAGTATTAATTAGTGCCAATTAGAATAAAATAAATTATTTATGTAGTAAAGCAGATTTGTTTTGACTGGACAACTAGGAAACACCAGTGCTGAGATTGTGTTACACTGATAATAACAAGAGGATTTAAAGATGCTGAGCTGTTAACAGTGTTTCAGCATCAAACGCTCAAGTTCATTCACAAATTTTTGACACATTTTCAGAGACACCGTGTGGGTGCTGGGAAATCTGTTAAATCATGATAAAAAGAAATATGGCATGAATGAAAAGTGGCTGAGGTCATGATAAAAAAGGTACTTTGGTTTTGGCTCTAGATTCTGAACAGTAGTGTTGAAATGAAACGACTCATAATCCACAGGTACCACTCATACAGTAGACAGGAAACATAAAAAAAAAATCGTGCTATCCTAAAATCGTTCTTGTGCTCCACAGAAAAGCTACATTGCATACTGTAAAAGGTTAAGAATCAGTGTGTTGACTATCACTAAAAAACATGTTAAATATTATTCTGCACATAAATAAATCTGGTTTTATCAGTAGAGATGTGTTATTTAGTACGTTCTTTCTTCAGAAGATATATTTTCCATGTATTTGTTCATTTGTGGCTGTTGCCGTTAAGTCCGGACCCTGTAGATGTATCCTGAAGCCACAAAGATCCATGCATTGGGCAGGAAAACTGTGTGATACCCTGTTCTCAAACTGTAGAAACAGGTCCAATCACTTGAACTGACCCCTAATGATCAAACTGCAACCAAAAGGTCCACTGTTCTGGTTGTTCACACTAGGTCCGACACATGAGAACATCTGCAAAGGGTCCCAGAAGGTTCTTGTTGAATATACACCTGACCCACACCAGGTAGGTGGTGAAGGGTTTGATGTTCTCTGAAAAAGTGTAGTTCTGCTGGGGGAGGATATAAGGCATGTAGGTGTTCTCTCCCTGCTCCTGAATCCACACCTCGTACTTCACCTCTCGTACCTTCAGGTATTTCAGATTCCACGGGATCTGCCAGGACACTGTGAGCTTAGCCTCGTTGGTCGTCTGTACCGACGTCTGACACTGAGGCTCTCTGACCCGGCCTGGATGGACTGTGCTGGCCAGCTTGGACTTCTTCAAGACGGGCTTGGTCTTCATGCCCTCTTTAAGGGCATCCAAGAAGGAAGGTATATCTACTAAAGTGTCCTGGTAGATGCGGAAAAGCCACTCTGGGTTGCGGCAGCACAGGTGCCTCGGGACGTCTTTACTGGCCAGAATTCGCTCCTGCTCATCTTTTTCCAAGTGGCTGATGCCTCCTTGTTCCCAGGGCCGGTCTGGGTGGGTAACCGTGTTCTCCTCTGCAGTGTTTCTCCATGAAATATAGTGAAGGTCGATGCCAGGAAGGGACGCTAGGGTTTTATAAGGTGTGTACTGTTCAGGGTTCACAGCAAATGGGAAAAGCTCAACCACAACAGCCCCTCTGGGGAGGAAGAGTGAGGTAATGAGCTGGGCTCCGTGCATACTGACCAACATAGAACAACCACTGATCACCTGGACGATACTGGGGAAAGACTGCTCCTCCAGGGACACTGTGACAACCCTCATCTGGAATTCCTGAGCCAGCGCCATAATCAGCTCTGCTTCGTTGAGGATGAGCCTCGTTGTTGATCGACTAAAAACAACAATGTATTCGTCCTTTTTCTCTTTGTCCTTCTCATCCTCTGCACTACCTCCATCCTTCTCAGCCTCTTCCACCCCCGTGATGTTCATTTTTTCCATCAGAGCCCTAGCAAATTGACGGATCTCGTTCCCTGAGACCAGGATGTTTGCTTTCGGTCCCTGTGGCTGGACAAAACCGTACTGGTACCAGGTGGTCATCTTGGACAACCCAACATAAGATTTGGTGAAACACATCAGCTTCCCAAAGTTCCTAAGCTGTTCTTTGAGTAGAGGCTGCTTGTTGCTGAGAAGTCGGTAGAGTTCAAAGTGTGGCCCTTCACCCCATCCCTCCATGAACACGAGACGAGCCTCATCGTCTAAGTCTGAATACTGTCTCATGGTATAGAAAGCTGGGAGGAGGTCATCATGGAATACATGCATTAGGTTGTCTGGGTTAAACCGGTTTAGGATCAGTGTCACATCTGGTACAAATACAGGCTTGGGCATGAACTTCAGTGCAGCTGCAGGGAGCTCTAAGAAGTTGAAGTACTGCGTGTTGTGATCTTCAACTGACGACAGATCCAGCAGAGCAGGTTGAAAACGCCTCGACCCCAAGTTCGGGAGCATGACGGAAGAATTGGAATGGAAGAAGACGAACTCCTCTGCCTCGGAGCAGTAGCAGAGGTAGTCGAAGCGGCAGATGCGGTCCGTGTGCATCTTCCCAGTGCAGACCATGCGGGTGCCGTGTTCCTGGAGAGCCTGTAGGGCAACGTGGTAGTCAATGCGGGCCTGCGAGAGCTCCTGGGACTGCCGCGTCATGTGCAGCTCTTCCTCCAAGAGGGCGGCGTGCTCGCTCAGCTTGGAGTACTTCCAAAGCAGAGCCGCTACCACGGAGACCAGTAGCCCGTTAAGGAGCGCGCCCACGCTCATCCTGCAGCCTGCCACTGAAGCCCGCATCACTGCTGCCGACGAGGACCCACCTCCTGACTCCGACTGACCTCCGGCCTCAGGGGGAGGCAACGAGACATCCGCTGCCCGGCAAGGACTAGGGAAGAGAAGAGGGAGGAAAAGAAATGACAGAATACGATTAAAACTTACTCATCAAAAAAGAACAAAAACAGAAAATTAGGTTTTTACAAAATTGGCTCATTGAGAAGGAGCACCACCGTCAAATCATCCAAATGAAACCTCAGCAGCCTTTATCAGCAAATAATAGAGACTTACACTAACTTATCTGAATGAATGAACTTTAAAACAGAAACACACAAATGCACTTTACACACACCACTGATCCAGAACAGTACATCTGCTCAGTTTAACACAAATAATAAGAACTTCAACATAATGAAAAGTAGAGGAAAAGTAGAGCTGCAGTAAGATAATCAGGACTGATGTGGGCACAGATTACCCCACAATAGTTTTTCCTTCTGCTTCAGGATCTTGGCCACAGTTCGTTGGTGATTATCAGGTGCACCTGTCATGTTTCCCTCACCTTGCTGCAATTAGTCAGGAAGTCTTTAAAAGGAGCTGGAGCTTCCCAGTGTGGTTGGCAGAGTGCCATCCACACCTCAACATCCCCGCTTAGTTTTATGACACTGTAGGCCTCCTTACCCCCCCCCCCCCCCCCAAATTGTATTTTCAGTCACCTTTTAGAACCCCTATAAAAGGGTCCTTTCATGGTCTTACACTTCTTTTTATGGTTATTGTGCAGTTTGTTTTATTGCTTTCCCAATTTATGACCCCTGTCCATGATTTGTTGGATTTTGAGTTTGGGGGAAGTCTACCAATACTATGTTAATTTAAACCTACAAAAACAAAAACAGAAGTAGGTTTGAAGGGGGGAAAAAAAGAAGGCCTTTGTTAAAGTCTGGCAGAATAACTGGGTAAAATAGCCCCCTGACTCTGCTGGAAGTGTCTGTTTACTGCCTGGTGGCTTAGTTTTTTCTGGTTTGTGCCACTCTTCCTTTTACATCCTTTGTCTCCATGTTTATAAAGTTGTCACTAAAGACGTGCTTACCTGTAGTGCCAAGACTCAGACTGACTGGTGGAAAATGAGTGTGAGTGTGTGTGTTGTTGTTGTTGTTGTCAAGTCTGTTTGCATTTTGAAGTCGTTTTGTCTTCGAATGCAAATGATTACATGCTTAAATTAGAAGATGGGGTCTTGCAAGAAGTATGGCACAAAACAGAAGCTTCAGTTTTGACTCTTTGTCCAACTGTTTCCGTTCATCAGTGCTTAGTCATATGGAGACACAGGAATGCTGATGTAATTATCAAATCAATATTCCAGCCCATACTGCCGCAGCGCTCTGTATGTAAATGATATGATCCAGTGATTCACCAGGACTGGTCTCAGCTCTCACCTTTGGGAATAGTGGTTGTTTACCTTGGCGAATAAACGAGACATTTTCCCAGCTTTACATCCCCTGCCGCCCTCCCTGGATATGTCAAGACAAATTACACTGTGAGGAGACGCAGAGAAAAAGCACAACTGTATTGCTCTCAACTCCACTCATCTGCATACTGAGAGAACAAGTGAGTCATTGACAGACTCAATCAAACCAGGGGCTAATGGCCAGCAGCTGCCGGCAAACAAGAGGCAACTAGCATGCTAACTAACCGTCTGAAGACAGGCCTAAGTATCTCACAAAAAGTCATCACATGAATTAATCACTTTGAGTTTTTTTAGACTTGTAGAAAAGCGAACATGCGCAGCTGAGAGGAGGCAGAGGGATCGTCTGGAGGATGTGCTTTTATTGTGACGCTCAATACATGATGGTGTTAAATTTAGAGCAGTTTTCTTCTCTGAAGCTGACCCTGTTATAGAACTTAAAGAAAGCAGGTCGAACTAAATCAAGACACGTCTGGACACACAAACACAATGATGCACTTGTACAAACACCAGACAGAAGTCCTATTCCAGAATGAACTCATGGGGAAACGGCTCTAATTTAGTTCCTCTTCTCAGTAAGCTCACGCCTCAAACCCCTCTGTTAATCTGTTTCCTGCAGTGTCTTTTCTGCATTCTTGCCTTATTTTTCGGACCATCCCTCTCCCCTGGTACCGGATATCCAGTGCTCTCACTACTTGCTGATGCTCCCTGTTATCCTGTACACTGTCTCATTCTATTCCCAGTTACTGTTTTACACAAACAGCACTTTTGGCTTTTTGTTCCTTTAGTTGTCACACACTTTTGCTCCGTTCTGCCGGAGCCGAGCACAGTCCCTGGGCTATTTCTGACATCCCAGCAAGTACAATATGTTACTGCCAACAGGGCTGTTCACTGTGATCAAACTCACAGATGCAGTATAGACGTTTAATACCCAGCAACGTACAGCGGCTCCACAGAGGTGAGAGTCAAGATTCAGGATGCTGTGTATGTGAAATCTGTTTAACACTTGTGAGTGAACTAAATGTTGCTTTTACTGACTCAACAAGTTGCAGTACAGGGCGGGAGCTGGTTCTTTTCTAAATGGAGCAGAGCAGTCCTATGTGTTAAACCAGCCACAGCCCATTATGGAGTCCGTGTACTACAATATTAGCATCATGGGTCAGAAACATGTTTACCTGTGATTCATGTGGAGCAGCAAAGCCCAGTGAACTGCAGGGCAATACTGACGTTTAAGGCTTTAACCTTTCCACATCCCATAGACAAAGTAAGTGGACTGAGGTCAAATGGATCCAAGGAAAACACAAAGGGTTAAAAAAAAAAAAAAAATTTTTTAAAATGCAGATTTCACTTAACCTGTGGCCTTTAGTTTAAGTTAAGGATGTGAATGATGAACTCTAATGTGTTCAAAGTTCAACTCTCTTTTCCAGCTCTAGTGCTATATTCATTTAAAGTTATTAATACTACAAACTATCACAGATGAATCAACTCTGTGTTTCCACAGACTGTATCACTCACTGAATAAAGTTTAAAGTTTCTTGTTTCCACACATCTGCATGACAGGATCAGGTTTTTTTCTTCAGACTAAAACTCATGGTTACTTTCACACTTGCTCAAATGACACTGTTCTAATCCACACCTGATTTACTTTATAACTGTTAGTTTAACTCCGCAGGACCAGATGTCAACTCTGTTTTCTGTACACTTTGTGCTTTCAACTAGTCAGAATATATATGACATCAGATGGATACATGTTGGGTGGAAACCTCAGGAGTCCATTTTGGGCTTTTTTTTTTTTTTTTTTTTAATAAAACAATTGTACTGGTCCCTCCTCACATTGTTCTTACTGTTCTAGAAAAACTAAACCAATGCAAAGTGTTAAACAGCTTGTGACTACATCTTTTAAGTCCATTCCTTTATTCACAATACACTGTTTTTCCAGTTTCCTAAAAAAACAAAAAAAAACAAAAACATTTTGGAATAAGAGGCTTCCACTCCACAGCAACGATTCTACATATTATACCCAGAGGGGAAGAACCGGGCACAAGCAGAATGGTTTAACACAGATGAATGAAGATCTGGATCTCGGTAATCCTGCTTCCATCAGTCTCTGTCTGCTTATCTGGGTCTGGGTCAGGGGGAACCGGCCTAAACAGACCTCCGTTCCTCAACCACATCCTCCAGCTCCTCAGAGGACACCAAGGTGTTTGTGGGCCAGCCGAGACAGGGAATCCCTCCAGTGGGTCCTGGATCTGTCCTGGGGTGTCCTCCATGTGGACTGACACCTCATCAGCATCCACAGGGGGTGTTGGACAGATACCTAAACCACCTCAGCTGATTCCTCTGGACATGAAGGAGCAGCACATCCACTTGGAGCTCCTCACCCTAAGGAAGAGCTGAGCCACCCTGCAGAGCAAACCCACTTCACAATAAAACTTCACCATTATTTGGGGAAAAAAACATGACTATGTAACAACCGAAAATAGAGTAGAATACTTCAATAAAACTTAGTTACTCCATCTCTGCACAGCTCCTCTGTCAACCATCAAATAAATCCCCAAAAGAAAAGTCCAAAACCAAGACAGTCGACCTGAAGAAACTGGAGGGTGCAACCCAGGGAGAAGACTGCAACCCAACACAAGTAGTGTATGTTTTATGCTGTTTTCAGATGTAAAAAAAGCTGTTTTGTTTTTTCCTCCAAGTGTTTCATCTTATAAATAATCCAAACCATCCAGATAACACACAACCCGAAGTGCTTACACCAAGACAAAAGCAAACTGTCCACAAGTCAAGTAGAGGTGGCTGGTATCTCCACCCCAGCATCATGTTGAACATTGCATCATGGGAGTTTAGACTTGTACCTACAACATCTGATTCTTGACACGGCAGCGAAGCAGAACACGGTGAGGAACAGAAAATGCATGAGCACTAAACTAGTAAAACACTGGACTCACTCTCCCTTCAACAAATCAAACTCCTACAATTATCTACAACACCCACAAAACTATAGACCTTAAATACAGAGGATCATCTGTCGACAGAAGCCAGAAGAATATTAATTACATTCATATTGCAGTGCTGGATTGTTGCTTTAATGGTTTTGTCATTGAATCCTATTTATTTTAGCACCACCATGCTTTGGTTTGTGCTAATTATAACCTCTAAAACTAAAAGGTGAAGACAGTTCACATTCAATTTCTACATTCTGGACGTGATGAAGCTTTCAACATTCGGTAACAACTGTAGGAAAACTCAGTTAGACACAGACTTCTTTTGATCTGTTGTCACATTAGATATGCAAACAAATTAAAAAAAAAAAAAAAAAAAACATGTTTTTTTTTTTCTTCTGTCTGTAACTGTGAGCTAAACTCTCCTCATTTGCATCCTAGGTGCAGTCCCTGAGCTGCAGGCATGTGTTATTTTACAGCCCATGTCCACAGTAAAGCTGTGCCCTTGGTTCGACCATGGCCACCTTTTTTCCCTCACTTCTCCTGAAATCTAGGCCAGTGTTGACAGAATGATCACCCACACAGCTCCCTCACTGTTGAACTTACTGGGCAAACTGCCTCGAGTCAGCAAGGGCAACACTTATAATGTATTTTACAGACAAAGAATAGAACAAAATAAGAAAAAAAACAGGTGTTGATGGATAAGCCAAGTGACTCTGTAAAAGTAGCAAATGCAAAAGAAAACTTGGTAGTTTATGCAAATAAATGCAGTAAATAAATCAAAAGAGGATGTGCAGTCAACCAAAAAACTCTTTATCTTCACTTCTTTTTAAAAATCATCCCAGAATAATAAGGAGATAACGAAAGGTTAATGTTATTTCCTATGACAAGATGTCATGGAGAGGCACAAGGGATGGAGAACACACACACACACACACACACACACACACACACACACACACACACACACACACACACACACACACACACACACAAGTATCGCCTGGATGCTGATGCAGCAGCCAAAACCGAAGTGAAATGAAGTGTGAGGAGGCGGCTGCAGCTGAGGCCAACATTACGAAGGCATCCTGCGTGTTCTTCAGTCCACAAGGACAAGGGCAGTGAGAGGCTTGGCAGTGCCAGCGGTGCTGCTTAATCCTTCTCACTGCACACTGGCTCCCACAGGGATGCATGTGAATGCCCTCCGCAAGTCGGCTGCGCAGAGAAACCGAGCGCTTCCAAATGTCACCGCCACTGCAAGACGACGCAGCACGCACAAAACACACTCATTTGCATCGCCACATGTTCCAGGCAGCAAACAGAGGCCTGAAGACTAGAAGCTGTTTTCTGTCCCTGCTCAGGTTATTTAGGTCAGGAGGGTTGAAACCAGACTAAAGGAACAAGACCAAAATGAAACTGTGTGTGTGTGTGTGTGTGTGTGTGTGTGTGTGTGTGTGTGTGTGTGTGTGTGTGTGTGTGTGTGTGTGAGAGAGAGAGAGAGACACAGGAGTAATTTAACCTGACCTTGAAGACGAGTGGTTTTGTATCTCATTAGTGGTGTGAAGGAGGAAGCTGAGACATAATGAAAAAAGGTCAGGACAGTTTCAACATGTAATCAGGTGTAAGTTCAGATGTCTCTGCAGTTCTAGACACAGTAAAATGAAAAGATCACGGTTCTGTTGAATGAGTGAATGAATGTTATTATTTCTCACATACACAGTACGAGTGCCAGTAAAGGAAATGTAAAACAGCAAGTTATCAACAGAAAACTAAAAGGAAATGGATCATATAAAATAACTATTTAATACAATTAGTGTCACTTACACATCTGAAAAGGAGCAGGAAGTAAAACACTTATGTCCCGCCCCCTTTTCCCTAAATCATATGTTACAACATTTCAACATCTTGACTTTACTCTGAGCTGCAAGAACAGAGTTAATCACCCAAACAGGACCATACTACCATAAGAGACAAAAGGGGAAAAATAAAGACAACTACTGATAGACAATGAGAATCTTCACATAATCATAATAATCATAAGTGGCTTCAGGCACAACAAGCCCCGCCCCTCACACAAACTGAATCGTATTTAGGCATCAATCCAGCTGATGTTGTCATGTCCGTATGTGCTGATGTCAGCAAAGATAAATGTTGGCCATTATAAGTGCGTGTGTGTGTGTGGGGGGGGGGTTAAAGTCATTAATCTATAAACTCAATTTGGTCTAAATTCAACCACTAGTTTTGCTGCTAAAGTGTAAACAAACAGGGGGGGGTAGATGATGATTTTCCTTTTTTTTCTGCCTCACAAACATAAACAGGAGAAAATGCACTGATATTCAAACATTTGGCCCAATTTCTCAATCAAATCCCATCTCTACAACTCTATTTAAATTTGAATATACTTGGATATTGGTTTAACTCACATTTAATATAAATATTAACTCCCATTCATACCTTCCCATAAACAGAAACACAAAAGCTCTTCCTTATGTGCACCCTTATTACCTATTAATAAATGTTTTCTGAATATTCTATGTTAATGTTCAATATTTAAAAGAAATGAGCTGCTGTATCTGCATGTACACATGAAGGTTATTTGAAGAAATGAGGTTAAGGCAGACATGAGGGAGCGCCTCCATGTGAACTGTTTCACCTGAGTCCCACACAGACGGCGATTACATGTCAGCGGGGAGGCAGCTGAATATTAAAGAGCTTATAGTGCATGTTGAGTACATACATCAGGTATTCTAAACGCTGTAGCCTCCTGAGCTCTTTTGTGCCTGTTCCAGCGTTTACACTGAGCTAACGACTCCTCACTGTGAAGCCGAGCCTGAATGTTACACACAGCCTCCTCCAAGGCTTTGGGGAACAACTCATTAAGATGTACTTCAGCTTAAGTTTTGTTACATTTGGGATTTATTCCAGCAACAAGTAAAGGTTCTTCCAAGGAGATGTATGGTCTGCAGCCTTGTGCAATTAACAAGAAACTGCAGAAGAAACAGTGGGAGAAGGAATGGGATAAAATATTGATACACTGGCAACTAATGTCAATATCTTTATTAAAACCCGTGGGAAAATTGTGGATAGAAGCTGAAGTCAATGTGTTAAAGATGCACTCTGCTGAAACTCATTATCTAAATCTGTGCAACTGATTCCACAGTAATTCTTCTTTTACAGAAACTGCAATGTATCGTACATTATCAAAGTCAAAGTCAAAGTCAGCTTTATTGTCAAATATGCTACATGCACAACATACAGCACAGATGAAATTGCT
>JAQQZY010000009.1:28711985-28728122 GCA_030068375.1 Ostorhinchus rueppellii | reverse complement strand
TATATATAAAACCATTTAAAGATTATAAGACATCGCAAAAAATACAAACAAAAAAATACAGTGTAAACATTGAATTATGGAGTATTTGATATTAAAACATATCAGATAATAAAAAATGTGCAGTACTTAATTTATTATTTGCTGTAGATATATGGAAAAAGAAAATGTTTCTTTTTAAAAAAAATATGGAACAGTCAGGGTTATCAATGTAAAAACAATAGAATTTGTTTTATTTGAGATCCATTTTCATATTGTACTTACCTGTTTTCTTCTGTCACATAATTGTCCATTTAAAGTCTGAACTTCTTTTTAAAAAAATGAAATAGAACACTGCATTTATTATATAGAACATACAAAATATATGAATATAATAAGAATATACAAAACATTAGACATTCCAAAACACAATAATCATAAAAAGAAGACATACAAACTAAGAATGAATTAAACAAAATATCTTAAATCAAAGAGAATAAAGATGAAGATCCAATAATAAGTAAAAAAAAATATATAGTTAAAAAAGGACAGATAAATATATCAGTGAGAAGTGGCAGACAGATTTTGGAAATTGTAATAAAACTGAAGAGCTGACGTCTGAACTCCTTTGTGCTTCCTCTGTATTTACAGTGACGCGGTGCTGTGAATTCCGATACGTCCCTCCGTCCATGAAGGCGTCTCGGTGCCCCTCCGCCTCTGCTGGGAGGATTCAACGGCTCTGATCAGCGCCGCTGCTGCCAACGATGCAATGCCTCGTTTCACGGATGATCCCCGGCTATAGGCACCTCTTGAGTGCCGCGGTCATCTCGAACGGGCCTCACTATCCTCTTCTTCTATGAGATTCGGTCATACCTCCCAGGCTACCGTGAACTGAGCCGGCGGAGCCCGGACCCGGGGCTGTATGTTTACCGAAGTGCGGCTGGAGAGGTGAGCCCTAGTAACTTTAGCCGCTACATGCTAATGCTAACAGCTAGCTCCCACATATTAAAGACGCACCTGTACACTTACTCACTTCTAGTTCTGTGAGCCTGTTGTATTCCAGCAGATACAGACTTTTTATTTTGTGCTGTTAAATATGTGGCTGATATTATTTTTGAAAGAAAGCAGCTGAAGTGTGTTATGAAGCTAGCTAACGTTAATCAATGAACAACGAGAGCTGGTGCCGTCAAGCTAACAGTAGTTGGTGTTACCGCCGGGCCGTTATGCTGCTGACTTCTGGACCTGTCACTTCAGCTGAAGCTAGTGCAGAAGAAAAGCTGTTATTCTGAGTTTGGATCGCAGCTTTTGAACACATGGAAGAAAAGTTCAGTTGGAATGGAAATATGAGTGTATGTGTATCCTGTCAGAAGCAGCCCACCGCCCCTTGTGAAGGATGAGCACAGACTGGTGGAAATGGATGGGATACATTAGTGGTTCCCAGACTTTAAAACTGTGTTTTTATGCATTTATGAAGATGTATAACCGTATCATACAAACGCGTAGATAAGCATCAGTAACAGTGAGAGCTACATCCATAAGTATTGAAAATATATTTGTATGTGTAGAGGAAATGTTTGTTAATCCTCTCATTTTGTGAAGCAGTATGTTCCATTTGGATTCTGCCCTCAAAGAAACGGAACTTTTTGGCATTGAATTATAATATTACCTGGGTTTCTTCATAAACATGATAAATCACAATAGAATAGACTTGATTTTCCATTTGCACAGATTAATTACAGTACAGGTACAGTGGAATTCTTGTGCATTTCCCTGAGTCATAGAATTAGAAAAGAGAAAAAGACATAAACAAAAGCAGGAAACAAAACATAGACACAGATAAAACATATAAAAACCAGTTATTCCACAGACAAATACAGATACCCATTTGAAAAACAGATTACTACTACTAATACTAATAAGAGCACTGGAAGATTAAAAAAAAAATTATTTTACATTTGAATAAATAAAAAATAATTACGAGGTAAAGCAGTAAATGATTCTATTTAATCATGACATTTCACATGTAAAGGACCACAGACATGTTTGACTATTTCAATCCTCGTGTAATAACCTGTAGATTTTTATCACTTTATTACTATTGTGATTTTTTTTTTTTTTGTATTGGTTGTGTCTTTTTTGTACTAACTGTGCTTCCACATTTTCTTGCTGTTTAACCAGTGAATTTGCCTGTTGTGGGTTCAGTATATTTTTCTCTTTTTTCCCCTCATGGCTGCTGCTGTTTGGACATGTTAACGTGGTGGTCTTACTGTGGAACAGGTGCACACTGTGCAGGTCTTTCTTGTGAACAGCAGACTCAGCAGGACTCCAGTGAATGCAGTGAATTAATGACACTTTTATTACTGGAGGGATCTTTGAAAAAACCTTTACTGGCAATATCTAAACCTTTTCTGAATTCGAATGATTTCGTCCTAAACTTAGATTTACCGTGCATCACTCAGAACCAGTGAGTGGAAGGACATATGAGTATTTAAACATGAATATCATAAATGTGTCCAGTCCTGATCATGTTTGTGTTTCTGTCCTTTAGGCAGCTGTGGCCATGGGTTTCTCTGTCAGCCTTCGATGCACTTAAGTAAACTGGACCCACGCGAATCAGCTAAGCCGCCCCTGCCCTCAGCAGGGGCACCCCTCTCCCCGTCCCCCTCCCCAGCTATGGCAGGTTTCAAGCGGGGGTACGATGGCAAGATCGCTGGCCTGTATGACCTCGACAAGACCCTGGGTCGCGGCCACTTCGCTGTGGTCAAACTGGCGCGCCATGTCTTCACTGGGGAGAAAGTAGCAGTGAAGGTCATTGACAAGACCAAACTGGACACAGTGGCTACAGGTCACCTGTTCCAGGAGGTCCGCTGCATGAAGCTGGTCCAGCACCCCAACATTGTGCGCCTGTATGAGGTGATAGACACTCAGACGAAGCTTTACCTCATCTTGGAGCTCGGTGATGGAGGGGATATGTTCGACTACATCATGAAACATGAGGAGGGTCTGAATGAAGAGCTGGCTAAGAAATATTTTGCCCAGATTGTCCACGCTATATCCTACTGCCACCGCTTGCATGTGGTGCATAGAGACCTTAAGCCTGAGAATGTGGTGTTCTTCGAAAAACAAGGGCTGGTCAAGCTCACCGACTTTGGATTTAGTAACAAGTTTCAGCCGGGGAAAAAGCTGACGACCAGTTGTGGATCTCTGGCGTACTCTGCACCGGAAATACTGCTGGGTGATGAGTACGATGCTCCAGCCGTAGGTATGAAAAACAGTCTGATGAAGCGCTTTAAAGTCATGTTGTGACTCACATTGTTAATTAGAACATAGAAGAGAAAGCCGCAGTACCAGCAGATGGAAACTGGTCTTTTATTCAGACCATTTATGGATATCTTTTGCTTTTTTTTAAAGGCATAGTAGTTATTTTAACTCATGTAATATATTAATTGTTTTGAGCTGGAAAGAACAAGGCTGTTGCCTGTGGCAACAAGTCCAGTCTGGCCTTAAAATATTTACTTTGATTTGATTTTACCCTTTTTTTTATTTTTGCAGACAAAACAAGGACAGTTTCTTCCTTAGAATGATGGTTTGACAAGTGCCAGTAAAATGTCGTAGAAAAAAACCCATTAGTAAAGAAGTCCAACAGTTGTAAATATGATGTCCTTGGGTGTTTACCCAAACTGATATTCAACCTTAACGTCTACAATGTGCTCGTTTGGAATGTGGTTCTTACCTGTTTCATACATTTTTGTCACACTTTGGTTGGTACCTTGGCTTTCAGTTTGCTTCCAGTGTCTGAACACATGTAAACTAGTGTTTGTTGAGCCATCAGACCGGTTCCAGTGCTGTGAACATTAGGGAACACTGATCCTCTGACAGGCAGCTGTAGGCCATGTGTGTTGAGGTCAGGCCCCCCCAACGCTCATGCTGTCCCATGGGTGTCCCATTGCACTAAATGAACTGTCCCATTGATTTTCTGTGAAGGCTGACGACATGCAGACAGACATGTGTCCTTGCATGGCTGATGGATCTGTGTCATAAGGTAGTGTCTATGATGAAAAACTTTCAGGCCTAAATCCAGCTCTTGAATTGGATAATGAGATGTACCTCACTAAGCTTGTTTTTCAGTCAGTGTGGGTGTTCATGTGGTGCTAATCCTGAAGGAGCCTGAAATCAGTCTCATGACTCTTTATGTGTGCACAAATGCTCTCAGAGGCAGTCAAGTAAATATTAATTGCTTCCCCTTTTTCGGTCTTGGTTCTCACACACTGGAGAGGTGCGGCCGAGGCAAAGAGGAAACTGTGGTTTGTTTGTCATTGACATTACTTACCCATCCTTTTGATAGCAAAGAACTTTCATACCATCTATATATACATTGTTAACTTTAATCTTTGAAATAAAGACAAAACAGAACTTGGATACAGTATGGTTGACTCTTGGCTTTGACAGTAGAAGTATTACGCTGCAGCGCTGCCTTTTGCTGCTCAGCATTTGTTCATGTAAAGAAACTGCTTCGTATGAAGCTGCTGCAACACTGCAGTGAAGGTGGTAACCACTTCTGGATCATACAGATAGTTCTTCAAATGCATCACAGTGAATGTTTGTATTGGACACTTGGTTCCTTATATTTTATGCTTTGTGCTTTTATAATTGACAGATGGAATAGACAGTGACAGGAAACAGGTCAGAGACAGTGGATGTCCTGCAGCAGATGCTCTGGGCTGGATCAGACTTTGCCACAAGCAGGAAAAAATGTCAATATGTGGCATGAAACATGCAAACTGAACTGTTTACTGACAGCCACAAACATCAGAACACTACTAGTACAGTCTGCCTGTTAATGTTGCATCCTTTTATCTCACACATTGATTTTATAAGTGAAGGTTAAGTCAGATTCATAGAGATAGCCAAATCATTCTATTTAAGTTAACACCCATTTGTCTGTTTTATACTCTATACAACAGTGGACCCTCTTTAGTCTGTCCTCATTGAAGACCTGCATCCTTGTGGTAAATTGTATTCCAGAGGTGATATCGACGTTGCAGACATGGTGATTGACGTCAGGGTCCACGGCATCAAGGTTATGTTGTCCAAAGTGTATGTGATGAGCTGGAGCTTATAGGTCTGTATTAGGACTTTGCCTTTCCATTAAATAGTTGTGCCACCATGTGCATCCTAAATGCAGCGTTACAGGTGGTGCTCCTGTATTCCATAGTGCTGAGCAGACTGTTACATGTGTGTATGTCCTGCTGTGTATATACATAGAACCACTGGGACCACTAGCAGAGCTACTACTTTGGGCAGTGTTATCCAGGATGCTCCAGTGTCCTGGTCCTGGTCCAGGACACTGGAGCAGCATCAGCCGTCAGCAGCTGGAACGGTCAGAACTCTGCCTGTGTATTCTTGCCTGTATTCTACTGTGCAGTTTATTTAAGTGCTGTAGTCGCTGTTCTAGGGCCTGTGATGATGTGGTCAGAGCCATTAGCGTTGTTTGTGTGTTTCTTAAAATGAGTGTAATGATGTGAGCGTGCTCCGTGTTTGTACTCTGTAAGGTTTACTGTTAGTGTTCTAAGTGATCATCTCTGGGGAACAAAGACCTTGTTATGCTGCAGGGTTTATTGCTACGTACGACACCTACAAACACATGGGATGGTACAGACTTTTGTAATTTCAAAAATGAGATTCAGCTGTGTGATGTATTGCTGTTGTAGAAATACAGACACGTTCTGTTGGGATTTATATTGGAAATTTGTCTCTAAACAGATTGTACTTATTAGAAAATAATTGCTGAAATAACTGAGCTATTCAGTCATTAGTTGGTTTCAAATTTCTTTTGTTCATACAGTAGAATCTAATCACAAAGTGCTGGTAGTTTATGGTTGGAACACGTTCTCCTTTTGTTTTAATGGTGGTTGGTGAACTCCGTTTTAGATCCACTAGGGTCCAATAAAACCAAAGTGAATGTCAACATGATTAAGTAAATTTGCACACATCATTTATCAAATGGGCTCATTTTTTCGCTAAATATCTCTATTTTATGGAACTGTTATTCTTTTTAAAATACCACTTGTAGAAAAAAGTTACAGCTGATTTTATCTGATACTTTTTATACCATAGCCACAGCTTAAATTTGATGCTAAACATTCTATCTTAAAAAAAAATTGAAAATATATTAAATCTATTGATTATACAGATGATTAAGTTTCAGGTTCCTTTGTGAATATTATTGATATTTGTGAGTTGCTTAAAAGGCCCTGTCCATGCCATTTTAAATGTTCTTATAATTCAGATATTTGATGAAACTTTAAGAACGTAACAATCTTTGGACACATTTTGGCCGATGCATACGATGGTAAAGAGTCCACCTGTTACTATGGCAACCTGTCCGCATGTCACCACATTCTCATGTCAATAAAACAAAGACTTTTTAATATTTTACTCCAAAATGTCTTTTCAGCGTAGTTGAACATAATATCTAAAAGGTTTTGTCCTACTTGATATTAATTTCTTTTGAGAACTGTATGTTTTGAATGTTTGTCCACGTCCACGTGTTACTGAACAGTAACTGAACATTTTTCACCTAAAAATTTGATCTCAACAAATTTTGTTCTACATAATGTTAAAGTGCTTATAAATAACTGCTCAAATATGTCTAATACATGTATATAAGTAACTCTGCTGACATGACAGAGACAGTTAAATACTAAATGTATCCTCTTGTTACCGTTTCATCAGACCCGCTAGTAAAACTAGGAGAAACATCATCATTAGAGCTGTGTATTGGCAAAAATCTGGTGATACGATACAAATCACAATACTAGGATCACGATACGATATATCATGATATATCATGATACTGTTAAAAAGGCCATTTTTTGTTTGTTTCTTTTCTTTTAAGTGATTACTTCCTTGAAGAATTGAATTACACCAGATATATGCACAAATACTAAACACATTTTTATTTGATGCTACATCACAAAATGTTCCTGTGTTAAAAATTATGTTTCGCACTCATTACAGTTTAAGATCCTACTCAAATGTTCATATTCTGTTAGTTCATAGCATTATTTTTGTGTGATCCCAACAGAGGAACAGTAAAAAGCGCTTTTAGGATGCTTCAAATAACCAGTATTCAATAAAACTGTGTTAAATAATAATGAATAAAACTCACATTTATTACAGCTTTAAATGGGCTTTAACGTCCAGCTCATAGGGGACCTAACCTAAAGCTGGTCTTCAGAGCTTCAGCCTGTTACACGGTGTTTAATCTTTCCAAAGCCCGTCTGTCTACCAGGAGCCATTGATGACCCATATCAACCTATTTACTGGCTGCGAGTGGTGCTCAGTGGCCTGCAGGGCTGTTTATCAGGCCGAGTCGTCTGCTTCGTGAGGGCACTGTCTCCAGAGAGCAGCCAGAGGGGCTCTTAATTGCAGTCCTGGTTACTGTTGCTTGCTGCCAGTAGATGGGAAGAACAGTTAATCCGTGCTATTGTTTGGACTGGGCCAGGAGGGGATGAGAGGGAGGCGGGATGCTGCAATTCCACAGCTCTGTGTTGACACAGACTGGCCGGCTTTGATTAGAACTCATTCATGTGGTTCCCACCGCTGGACCAAAGCACAGCCTCCATGTTCTGTGGACAGTATCCCACCCCCAAACACTGTGTCTGTGGCAGCTCACAAATACCCTCATACCCGCAGGTACTTGGGTGGTTTTCACCCAGTAAATCTGTCTTATCTCCAGTTGGTATTGATTTTTGTGGATTTTAACTCTTTCATGGACACGTGTGGCTGGTATTATATCCACAGGATTGAATCGGCTCTCGTACAGGCGAATGTTTTAATCTGAAAGTATCTCCAATGAACTGCTTCTCTTTGACGTCTTTGTTCACAAACCACGCTGCAAATGCATCCACTTTGATTAGATACACTTACCCCTAAAAAAACACTTCCTATGCTATTGTTAGTACTGTATTAGATCAGTATAATACACTTTACAGTTTATTGCACCACAGCTGGGATCAGAAAATCCGACACTGAAACAAAGAGTATTTTGTTGTTGATGATGGGGAACATTGACATGGCAGATCAGGTCCTTCTGTGGGTGGCTGTGGATGAGCACTTGTGTGTTATTCCAAACCATATTATAGGATGGTTTTATTGTAAGAGGATCGCTTCTTTTCATTTTTTCTTTTTTTTTTTTTCTTTAAAGCTAATTTGATCTAAGTAGTCTAGTCTGTGTTGTTGTTGCAGTGGAGGACAAGGACACACTATCTGTTTTTTACATCTGTCACATAGGTTTATGCAAATATTTCTTGCATAACAAATACATATCAGACGGACTTTATTGGAATATGGGTAGAATTGTATGTGTCCAGAGTAAACAGGTTCAGCAGGTACGTTGACGTATGGCAGCTGGATATGATCACGACTGTATTCTTAACAGTCAGAAATGTACAGTCATGGAAAAAGTTATTAGACCATCATAAGTCAAACAGTGTTTCTCTAATCCAGTCCTAACTCCTGTGTGTGTCATGTGACTAAAACAGACAGAAAAGAAAACAGTGAATGTGTAAAAGCTCTGTTTTTGTCAGTACAATGACACAGATACTGATGGAAGAACTGAAGTGGGTTTGGTTTTTATTAATAAAACATGTTCAATGGATAGATACGAGCTGTTCAGTTCAACTCCTATGAGCTGTTTGTGTTGGTTTTATTATATTTGAACAAACTAATGCAGCTGTAGTTGGACCAGGCAGTAAAATGAACAAAATGAACAAACTGAACTAAACAAAGGTGGAAGAATCAGTTTTTCTGTGACTGTAGGGAATCTGGTGATAAACAGTGGTTCAATTGTGAAGTTTTTAACTGTTTTATGTTCACTTGTATATGTTTACTGACTTTCACGCAGTGAATCGACTCTTATATTATGATCCAGTCTGCCTATTAATTCAGTTAGACAAGTTTTTTTTTTTTTTTTTTGCATGATTAAAATGATTCTAATAACACCGGGTTTCCACAGAACCTTTAAAAGTCTTATTAAATATGACTGTCCTAAATTAAGCCTTTAATTATCCTCAAAATCAATCAGTCAGTCAAAGGTGTTAAAATCCCCACACACACAATAAATAATATTTTTATATTTTCTTTATAAATCTTTGTACAGAATGTGTAATTAGTGTTGATGACTGTACCCTAACAGATGGGAATGAGTGGAGCCTCCAACAGTTATTCATGGGTGGAGGGGTTCAGATATGAACGTTAGTAGCAGAAATGACTTCATATTTTTATAGTTTTATTTATAATATTTATTGTGTTTTTATATGTTACATGTATAGCACTGGGGGGGGGGTCCTGCATAATTTCAGTATAATAAGTTTACAATGATAATAAAGGATATTCTATTCTATTCTATTCTATTCTAGATTAGTCATGGACAAAATGGAAATGTAAAGTTAGTCTGTCTAAAATGTGACACCTTAAAAATATCTTCAAGTTTTAAATCTGTCTTCCTCAAAGCAGATACCTGAATATAGTTTTCTGTGAATTGTGCTTGATTTAACCTGTTTTTATCTTGGGTTTATCTAATCTGTTCTTGTCTTACCACTGTATTGCATCAGGTTTAGTGCATTGATGAATGGAGTTTGGATTAAACTGCCCAGACGGTGCAGAAACATTTCATGAATGGACGTGTCACTTTGAACTGATGCATCATAATTTTCAGCCCAACGACATACAACTGTTTCTGCTCTACAGGGTTTTTTTGTAACGTTAACATGTAGAACTTGTCCCGTTCCTGTTGCCAGGAGAATATCTACAAGTCAAAGTCTGTTTGAAAGGAGCGTAAAATAACTGAGAAGTGTTTTGTGTTGATATTTTTATTAAAAGGTGTTTCCTGCCTTTATGGAAACGTAGATTGACTGGCTGTGAAGACGTGGGCTTATGGATCTTGTTAAACTGTCAGAGGAAACGTAAGCATGTGTCTGTGTTTGTGTGAGTGTACGTCCCACTTAAACTCTGCGAGATGACACCCAGGAGTGGATGTAAACCTCAGGGGAACGCTGAGGCTGTGGAGGAGTGTTGCATGTGAATGAGAATGGGCCTGCTGAGGCTCTGCTGCTTACTACGTGCACAGCCTGTTCTATTTCCATTCATCCCTGGGCCACTAATGACTGCAGCGTTTGGCAGGTCTTGTCTTCATATCAAGTGCAACATGGAATTCCCATGGGCTTTAGCAGCAGGCTACTGTGAGGAATTGTTCTTGTGCCTACTATATAACATGTGGATCTGATGGACTATTTTGGTAGATGTCAGTAATAAGAGATAAGGACATTTTTTTTAAGTAGCTTATTTTAGATCCACAGAAGAAAAGTAAAAAAATAAGCACTTTACTGGAGGATGCTCAGTCCACTTCACTTATCGTCGTATTACTTTCACAGCATTAGAACGCAGTAAAAGCGAGCAGATGACGTGATTATGTGACTGACTTTGTGCGAAAGAGTAATTTTAAAAAGCTGAGCAAAGAAAGAGTTCTGCACTGCAGCGCTGACGGAGCAAATGGTCAGCTGTCACTCAGCTATGGAGGGGATTAGTGGAAGCTAGCAGGGCTCTCCAGAGAGATGGACATGAATGGATAAGAAGGGGACAGGTGGCAAAGGTTGTGAATTGCACTCAGTCTGAAGACATGAGGACAGAGACGGAGTCAAAGGTTCCACCGCTAGATGTAATTTCAAGATGAGTGTTCACAGCAGTAACAGTGAAGTACTTCTAAATGACAGCTGAGAGGGAAAAGTGTCCTTTTGCAGCTGTTTCCTTCTCTCAGAGCAAGATTTTTCAGGTTTTTTTTTTTTACCTTTTTCAAGTCGTTGATTTAAAGTTTTTAATAACCAGCTGTCACAAAGTATGTTAGAACATTAGAAAAATGCATTAAATAATTAAAAAATTAAAAAATAAACATTAGCATTTTGATTTTCTGGTGTGAAAGAAGAGATACAATACATGTTCAATTAAAGACAATTTTTCAGGACAGAAAACAAACATCAAATTCCCAACAACCAAAACAAAAAAACAAAGAAAAGAAACGCAAGGACCATTAATTTACTGTCATTAGAGCCTCACATGATACAATAAACGAAATAATGAGCTGCTGTTAGAAAACATTAACAATTTTTAATAATTAAATTAAAATTCTAAATTTATATTAATGTAGTTAACTGATTTAACTGTCAGTATATTGGAAATTATTTTAACTGCTTGTAATTTAGTATAAAACTGCTAACTATCTGGAAGAAACTGATATGATAAACTGATATTTGTTGCATACACGTTATATCAATGCACAGTGAATTGTATGAACATATTTATCAGCACATCTGGGAACAGAAACCTGGTGTTTCATGTGACGTGGACACTATACCAACAAAAACATGAAGAAATGAAGAAAATGTCAATTAATAGAAAAGTCAGTTTTGATGCGTGTGTTTTTGGGTCAATGATAAAACAAGACATTTTAGGCCTGGATTTGACAAACTGGAATATTTTCAATCATTTAGAGACAAAAAACTACTCAATAAATAAAAAAAAACGATCAGAAAATGAATCGACCGGATGATCCCTGTGTAAAAGCTGATTGTATTCATACCTATTTATACATAGAAAACAGACAAAAATCTATAACAGACTACACACATGTATCTACAGAGCAACGACAGAAAACAGCTCAACAAATGAGCGGCGTTCTTTACATGCACTAGTGAATATTTGATGGACATAACAAAGATCTGTTCTTTAAGACCGTCCTATTTTTGATTATTTGATGCTTTTTCCTAATTCCTGACGTTGAAATGAGCTCTCTTCATCTGAATCTGTGTATTTCCCAGCACAGTGGGGATGCTGCTAATTAGCTTTTGGAGTTGAGCTGAAAATAGTTTGGGTTGGTTTGGATTGACAGGACCATGCTCGGCTCGGCTGTGCTCCTATTGTTTTGCCCTCTTTAATTCCAGAGCCTACAGACAGCAGAGCACATGTGAACTTGTTGCCTGCAGTCACACTTGTGTAGCTCCTGCACTCCTCACCGCCGAAGCCCTGACAGCTCACTTTGACTCCTTCAAACCCGCTCTCAGTCGGCCTTGGCATGCCAAAATGCACTCTGCAATCATTAGTGCATGAGTGTGGCAGCCCCTTCAAGTGGTGCAGGAGGAGTTTTCAATGATAGATATGATTCAGATTACTCATCCAGTTTTTACAGCCTCATCTAAAACAGTGGTGAGCAGCTCATACTGACAGTTAGTGCTAGAACCCATACTATTATTATTATTTATTATTATTATTATTGTTATTATTGTTGTTGTTAAGGAAATATGTTGTTTTCTGTTAAACATCATAAAGTAACAAATCAAATAGCAGTTATGAGCATATATTAATTAACCTTTAATTTAATGGATAACCTGACATTACACACTTGTGTTTGAACATGTTTAGTAAATATGGGTTAAAGTTTGACACATAAACCTGATGGAAAACAGACTAATGATCCAACTCCATGGGTTTTACTGACTGTAGAAGATGATTGTGTTTCCATGGTAGCTACAGAGCCTCTGAACGTCCAAATATGGTCATATCTGATAATCATGAAAAAAAAAAAGACAAACTTTTACCTGAATTATTTATATGTATTGATTGGATTAGTGGTTCAGTAGATGTTGTTGGTTACCAGATGGTGTTTAGGTCTTCGACGGTTAAATGATCCATCTTTAATGACCTCATTTACTTCCAGATGTAACACACAAAGCATAAGATTCTCATATCTAATGCACTACAGGCTGCAAAATGTTGGCATTTCCACTTGAAAAAGTGCAAATATGATTGATTTCTCATCATCTGAGGCTGGACTATGATAGGCTTAGAGAACGGTTTCTGATTCAGTTCGTTGATTGGCTGCGTTGTGCACCCTCATCCTCCATCAGCTGTTCCATTCTTCATCTGTACTTTGTGATTCTGCCTTGTTTATTTTAGCAGGGACGTGTGTTGTATTGAAACAAACATTCCCTTTTCTCCCAGATCTTTCAACAATGATATGGTGATATAAAAAAGTGACATCAAAGTGATGGTGCAGAATAAATATTCCAGCCGTGCATTGAACAATAGTGAGTGAAGATCAAACCAGCTGATGATATGAGCGTCTGATTCTTGGGGGGATATTTAGTCTGAGTGATGTCACTGCTGATTCCAGCTACAGTGTGTTACAGTCATTTTACAGACACTGTCTGTCACCACCTTCACACCCCCCCAGTATCTTCTACCCACTACCTGTTATTGACACAGTGAGGATTATGGGATGAGGAGACACAACTATGGAAGTTCTAGACAGGTTTTCACTTGTATTTCATTCATATACTGTGTGTTAAACTGGAGAATATAGTAATCAGCCTCTGTTTCTGTAACCTAGTTCAACAAATCCTCTCCGTGTGCATTGTCACCTCAGATTATGCACTATTATAATATGTTATTTACACATGTGGAGTCTGAGAAGCATGTGTCCTTTAAGTCATGATGATATTTTTTTCATTGTCTCAAAGATGATCTGTAAGAGAACATTTGGATTAAAAGTCATGACATTAACAGGAAAAGACAGATCAAGTAAGTATAAATATTTGATTAAAATCCTCTTGGAAGAGTCTAAAAAAGACAGACTTTTTGGAAGAACTTCACAGCATGGAGAGCAAAGCAACATGGGAAGATCAATGAAAAACATATGTGTAATATACAGGCTGACACTTTGTGCTAAATTTATGTGTTGTAAAATTAAAAAAATTAAACAATAAAATATGTTATGTACAAGTTAAAAATAAGAAGTCATGACATGAAAAATGGTGTAAAAATGTCAAAGTGCTCTTCTGTTCCATCCAGAACAGTCCTGTTAGATGTCTGCTGCTGCTTCATTGTGCAGTATTTTCTCAAACATTTTAGTGCCGGCTCGGCACGGGTAGACCCACTTCTGAAACAGGTACGAAAAATCATAACGGGTCCCAGGTCCAACCCCCAGTGGAAAAGGGCCATATTGGGGTAGAGTCGAGCTGTGCCAAATAGAACCGTTACGAAAATGTGCAGTGGAAAAGGGCCATAACTCTACTGGACAAATGGACCAAATGCATCGACAGAAACGCTCAGTCATTCTGCTGCAGAGGAGTTAACTGTGTTAACATTTTTAATCAGATTAATCATGATGATGGATGAATCCACGTTAACACGTTAACTTTGACATGCTACTAATAATCCATATTGACCCTCTGTGACATCAGTAATGTGCTCAGGGACCGTTCAGCCTCACTTCAGTTCAACACTAACAGGAGGTGTTGTCAGCGTCCATATTTGGTTTGGCCTGTACAGTAAGATTTTGAAGATACCACTGGCCCAGTTTTTTAAAGATGCTGCTGCTGCCTTTGTTGGTCACCACATGAATATTTGAGTCCATTCTCTTTTATGGCTACACTTTGTGCTCTGTCTGATTTTTGCCTGAACCAAATCCCTGTGGATCCAAACACTGGCATGTGAGTAAATACATGCAGTTGTTTTTGAGGCACTAACAGTGTTCAGTCCTTTATCTCCAGGACTTTAATCCTTGTTACTTGTTTTTCCAGTGGTCAGATTAGGCCCATTTTTGTTGTGACTGCTGCTCATCAGTCCATGTTCAGTCTGTATCAGGCAGCAGTTTGTCCTGTGGTCAGCAGGACGGGCTCCTGCACTGCAGGCGCCAGCTACAAAAAAAAAAACACCGCAGTTCACACCGTGGTCACTGCTTTATCGACTGGATGCAGGAGACTTGTGTGATTCATTTTGTCAAACAGAGCATGTCGCCAACTTCTGCACTTATGTGCGTTTTGAGAAGCTCTGGTTGGACTCTGCCACCTCACTGTGGCTCGTCCTGTTCTGTTCTGCCATCTTTCTCCACTCCTGTCCATTTCCATAACAGCAGTCCACATTGCACTGGCAGATGTCTAGTCAGCTTTGAATCTGACACATCTGCTATTAATACACCCACTGGGCTGCTGAATGGGACAGACACACTGCAGCTGACTTATCCTCGAGTTCACATCCTAGATAAAGCAGCCAGCACCGTACAGCATCTGGCCAACATTTGAGCCAGCCAAGCAATTTATCAGACATCTGAATAGGCCTCCCTGTGCCAGCTGACATGGAAATGATGCAGGTTTTTAAGAGTGTTTCATCTCAGCGACAGTTCTTTAATAATCACGAGGTAAATAAAGATCTGAATACCTGTGGCCTTTTGGGGAAAATACTTTTAATGGAGATGAAGAAAGGAAGTGATGTTGGCTTCAGTTTTCAGCAGATGCAGAGCTGCTGGGTTTACTATTATCACAGCATGGTTCCAGTGTGCAGAAAGGACAGTGAGAAGGCAGGGAAACACAAGTGATTATGTGTAATTATTTCTTTCAGTGATCCATGACAAATGAGAGGTGCTGCTGCTGTGTGGAATGAGGCCCATCACGTTGTGTCAACAGGCCACTGGGTAGGCCGAGCCGGGCGCCTGCTCCGTCTGCTAATGGCCCAGTCCATGTGAACGCTGAAATGTTTGTAGATTTACTTACAAGCCGACTTGTTATTTTGAAGATGAAAATCTGCTCATTTTGGCAACTGTGCCAACCTAAGGTGTTAATCTGATTCCTTAATGAATTGGTACGACAACTGTTGCGTAGATTGTCATGACATTTAATACTGATGATCAAGATGTCTGAATGCTTTGATGAAATTACAGGGGGATTCTAGTTCCTCTGGGTTATTAAAACGACTGTAATTAAAATCAGGGAAAATGGTTCATAAAATGTCTTGTATTTACAGTTGACTTTCTATAGGCGTTTTTAATCTTATGTATACAGTATTGAGCAAATGTCTCAGACAACCCTTAGTGTCATTGCTTTTGCAGGGTTGAATTGAGCATACATGTTTATTTCTCATCCTCTTTTCAAGAAAATACAGGAAATATGTGCACAGTCTTAAAGGTTCCCATCGACCATAAACCCATAAAGGTTCCTATTGAACATAAACCCTTAAAGGTTCCTATTTAACGCCACTGTTCTTAGTGTGTGCTTCATTTCTTTGTGTATTTGGACCCTAATAGTTCACACAGTTTGAATGTGAACCCTC
>JAQQZY010000009.1:28695866-28710899 GCA_030068375.1 Ostorhinchus rueppellii | reverse complement strand
AAAGTTTAAATTATCCAATAAATTCCGTTCCACTTCACGATTGTGTCCCACTTGTTGTTGATTCTTGACAAAAAATTGAAATTTTATATCTTTATGTTTGAAGCCTGAAATGTGGCGAAAGGTTGCGAGGTTCAAGGGGGCCGAATACTTTCGCAAGGCACTGTATAAATGCATATATGCATTTCAATCTGGTAAAAGGCTTTGCTGGTCTTTTAAGCACATATAAATTCACAGCAGTAGAATACTTTTTGTGGTGCTGATTGTTTTCCTCGTGATTATCACGGTCTTTGTTGTCCTAACTTGATTCTATTTTCTGTTTCACTACCTCCTTTGCTTTATCCTTGCCATGTTTTTCTGTCTGAACACTGGCTGTACTAGTAATAATTTGACAATTTGAGCATATCATTTAACTGTTACTATTTAAATCGGATGAAACCCACCATGGCTTTGACTGCTTTTGGCCTGTACTAAGAAGCTGCATGGTTGAATTTTCCCTAATCGATTTCAGTAGTGGGCAGCTGAACTGTGATGAGGACAGGGTGTTTTTTTGTTTTTTTTTTCTCAGCACTGATCTGGTCCATCTTCTTCATCGCAGTGTCTTGTTATTGGTCCTGTGGCTGCTGTCATTTTCAGGCTGTTCGCCGGTTTATCAGAGCAAAACGTCTGAATACAGAGCAGCAGAGGAAAAGATGCCAAGAGACAAATCCCACAGTCGCTAATTAAAGCATCATGGTGCTGCTGTAATTCAGAGAACAGGGAGAGGAAGAGGAGAGGATGTTCAGGAGGTTTGATATGACTGTGGACTGTCAGAGATGAGGAGGAAAAAGTCCGATTTATAGAAAGAGAAATAATGTGAAAACAGGAGTGATAGAGGAATGGAGGGGTTGAGCTCTTCCCATTCACTTTCCTCTACAAGGCTTGTTTGTTTGTTCTTGCTCTGATGGGAATACAGAAATAAAAGGCTATTTTCATAGTTTCCCACTCTTTATTTATACACGCAGCGTACTACTCATTATTGACTGCTCGCATTGCAAGCTTATCCTGTTTGTAAATCACTCGGGAGCACACGGCTTAAAATGTAAATGTGAAAAATAATTATAGGTTCACATGGTTGATTTTTATGAGGCTGCAAGAAACAGAAATGCCTTGGACAAACACCAGTCTGAAGGTTGTGTTGTCGTATGTCTGTATTCACAGAACTGCCACAGGGCCTGACAGCGGCACATTTCATTCTCCAACCTGAGGCAGGAAGCATGCGTTGCTACGGTAACAGATGCTGCGAGTGTGAGTGAGTCAGGTGTGAGGTGGTACGCTCCAGGTCTCTGGGGGGCTCTGCATCCACTCCACCCCTCCCTGTCTCAGACTCAGGGCAAGACTGCATATATTAAACAGAGACAAATAAACAGACACCAACAAATACCTGAGTAATGGAGGTCATAACCTAGAGAAGAACCTTTAAAAGAGTGATATTTTACATTTTTTAATGGAATTATGCTTTTAAAACATGTCCTTGTGGTCTCCATAAACTGTAAATGCTCTGCTTTGGTCTGAATCCTTCAATAATTAAACTTCACGGGTTTTTGGTTGTTTTTTTTTTTTTTTTTGAGTAATAACACAGCAAAGGTGGTTTTGAGCGCTGGCCCTTTAAATGCACATGATCACACCCACTTCCAGGTTGTTGACTGTGCTGCTTGGTCTGTTCAGCCTCTTGAGTTCGTTAATACAACTAGCAACTGAACATTTGAGGTAATGGGCTCCAAGTTTGGACATATTTTCAGTTTTTACTCCAACCACTGCTGCTGACAAACAATTATGTGGAACTGGAGAAATATTTTTGACCTTAAATGTGCAAATGTTGTGATGTAACTAGTCATAAAACACAACAAATTAAGCAGGAATTCAAACAGGTTGTAGAAATCCACTCAGTTTTTGCCCAAATGAATGTAAAGATAGTTGATCAGCAGCTGGAGGGTTCACATTCAAACTGTGTGAACTATTAGGGTCCAGATACACAAAGAAATGAAGCACAGACTAAGAACAGTGGAGTTAAAGAGGAACCTTTAAAACAGTGAAAAAAGTAAAATTATACAATGAAAAGGCTTATATCTATACCAAATATCTTTTTAAAACGTGAACAACCATCAACTACCTGAAATCCCTTAAGAAAAATAAGTACAATATTATGCCTCAGCTGTTCATTTAATGTATTACACCTTACAGATCACAGTGCATTTACAATTACACAAAATATTCAATAACACACATAATATTGTTAATATTGCACTTAATTCCCTGAAGACATGTCAGGTTGTTTATATTTGTTCAGGTTTTTCACATTTTTTGTGAATGGATCATTTTTAAATATAAACATTTAAATATAATTTTACCTTTGCACACGGAAAGAAGGAGAAACATTTGGATTTGTCCTTATTTATAGGTTATTATTAGTTTAGTATATTTGTCTCAAACTTTGAAGTTAAAACAGAACAACAATAAAAGCAATAGATCGGTTATATACGCACCTGTCAACAGTCATTAATCACAGAAAAGCAATGAAATAGATAAATTGAACATAAATATACATGTCTCATAATACATTACATTAATGCATTTGGCAGACGCTTTGTCCTTCATGGGCTAGCGTGTTAAAATAGATAACAATAAAACAATAAACTAGTCATAGCACCTTTGTATTGGTTGTGTCACTACTACACAACTATTCTGCCTGGAAATAAGAAATAAACTAATAGAGAACTAAAGTCTGTATATACTGTTGTAGTGGTGTTTTACTGGTCTGAGCCACTTGGACTCAGGCTGCACCTGGAACTGAACTGAGCTGAGTCTGACACCACTGATGCTTTATATGTCCAGTGGATATTTTACATTTCATAAACTCATCCCATGGGTCAGATTGGACTGTTTATGGGCCGGTTTTGGTCTGTATGTTCGACTCCTGCTTTAAAGAGGTTCTGTGTGTAAAGCAGTGAAGCGGCTGCAGGTCCTGATCCTGGACCGGTTTATGACACTAGTGTGGTTTATTGACGCTGTAGTGAGTCTCACAGGAGCCTTGGGTTGTAAATAGTTACATAACACAGGCTTGGATGATTTATCCAACATCTAGTCACCTCATTTATCAAGGCACAGAGGTAAATAAAGTAGGACAAACTCAAACAGATGATTCAGTCGTATCCAATCTGACAGCCTCTACTGTCCTACAGACCCCACTGTCCTACAGACCCCACTGTCCTACAGACCACTGTCCTACAGACCCCACTGTCCTATAGACCACACTGTCCTACAGCCTCCACTGTCCTACAGACCCCACTGTCCTACAGACCACTGTCCTACAGACCACACTGTCCTACAGCCTCCACTGTCCTACAGACCCCACTGTCCTACAGCCTCCACTGTCCTACAGACCCCACTGTCCTACAGACCACTGTCCTACAGACCCCACTGTCCTACAGACCACTGTCCTACAGCCTCCACTGTCCTACAGACCACTGTCCTACAGACCACTGTCCTACAGCCTCCACTGTCCTACAGACTACACTGTCCTACAGCCTCCACTGTCCTACAGACTACACTGTCCTACAGACTACACTGTCCTACAGCCTCCACTGTCCTACAGACCACACTGTCCTACAGACCACACTGTCCTAAATGTATGTAGTGGCAGATCCACAGAGTGAAGGCCACTGCCTCGTTACTCTAGTCAGAGGGAGTTTGAACAAATAAAACCATGAAGTATGAATCCAAAACAAGTGTTTTAGTTGGCTTTCATCATGTTATTGTCTCTGTGATCAGTTATTTTAGGATCTAAAGCAGAGGTGTGAAACATGCAGATGAAAAAGTGCAAAAAATTACACTGAGAACATTAACAGTTGTGGGTGTTGAACTTGTTTTAGTTCAGGGACCACATACAAAATAATGTGACCTCAAGAAAAATAATGGTATAATAGCCTATAAATAATCAATCCAAATGTTTCTGTTTTAGTGAGAAAAAAAAAACCAACAAAATTATGGAAATATTTACATTAGCAAACTATCTTTTAACCATAAAAATGTCAATAACCTGAACAAATATGAACAACTTGAGATGTCTAAAGAAAATTACTAAATGTTCTGCTTTTGTGTAAATAAGTTGAGACAATATTGTTAAAATTGCACTTAAAAATTTAATTTTTTTAGGTAATTCACACTTTTGTTGTTTGGATAGTTTTTTTTTTACTGGTAGTTATTTTTTTTTTCTAAAACAAAGATAAAAATGTTGAGTCTTCATTATTCTTCATTCTGCTATTATTTTACTGTTTCAGTCCACTTGGGCTGAATGTGGCCCCTGAAACAAACGGAGTTGGACATCCCTGATGGAAAGCGTCCATCGGCAGCTGTCATGACCATCAGACCTGGAGGAGGAAATGAATCCGTTCTGTTTTCATCCTTTCACCCCTCTACTGCACAGACTCTGGCAGCTCCTGGAATTCTGATGGTTCGGATTTTGTGTTTCCAAAGTGTCATGAAACTACATCACACTGTCCATCATTATCTCCAGTTTGAAGCCGTTTACGCTGCAGGTCACTCCAGGCCACACTCTTTGACCTGGTTATGGCACCAGTGCAATTTATTTTACAAGGCACTGAAGCTCAGGGGAGCCCGAGGTTGCAAACGGTTGCATAACCCACTTTTCACTGCTCAGCCATGGGAAAACTGAGCACCGTTTGTGTGTGCACAGCAAGAAAGCAGATGATCTCAATGAAGGAGTGGGCTTTTGTCATGATATATCAGTGTGTTTGGCATATACAGTACATGTTTACACAGAAACAATAAAGACCTGCAATCATCTAATGGTGTTTGCTGATGTGAAACAAGGCTGAAGTTATAATAATTACATGGTGTGCTCTTAATTATATAAGCACGAGAGAGATTCTGGAGGATCTGATTGTTTTACCTCGTTGGTGTCATGTGAAAAGTAGTTTTTTGTCTGTGTGGAGGTGTATGTTTTCTTTGCATGCTCTAGTTTGGTCTTGCACTTGGTGTTTCCCCTACACGTCTTTATAGTGGTACTGCGGTGTCAGTAACCTAGCAACACGAAGGGTGTCCGGGGGCATGCTCCCCTGGAGGAAAGTTTGAAAAATAACCTTTTAAATTGTGACTTCTGGTGATTTTGTGGAAAGAAATTAACAAATTGCAACGTACCTATCACCAGATTTGAGTTCTGTTGAACTTGTTACCTCGTTAGTGCAGAATCCAAGTTCACAGTTACAAGTTCTGCAACTGTTTTCAGACCAGTCAGTTCCCACACTGGTTACACTGGGAACTGAAGTGCTTGCCCATGAACGGCCGTCTTCCATGGCTACTGTTTTGTCTTTCAACACTTACTGCAGATGTAGTAGGACTGATGCATGATGGGATAGTTTGGAGAAGCGAAAACTCTATAAGTGAATGTATGAAGGAAATAAAGATGACACTGAACTCTGAAAAGATGTTTTTTATCCTCGGCCTCTTTACAGGGTACTGTCACCAGTTTGTCGTCCGTCTGTCCATATGTGGAATAACTTCGGTGCGGACTGAAGGCCGAGGGTTTTCCATTTCTGAACACATTATGTTTATTTAATCCAACACAGAACATTACAACTCAGTTTCTTGGCCAAATTTGGGGTTCCCCAGTGCTCTGACCTCCAGTGTGAACACGTCGGCTGGTTTGGGATGAGGAGCCGGAAGTGACCGTTTTCTGTCCATCTGAAAACGCTGCTACGGCATGTGCCTGGTTCTGCAGTGTTTCTTTTCCATTCTATATGGATTCCAGATCATTTGCTTCAGTAGTGTAGGAGAGCGGACCATGCAATAGCCAAGCTGTTTAACACCGAACAACTTCTAATAATATTTAACACATCACGTTACTTCAAAGTCAATGTTTTGTTGGGGTTTTTGAGGCAGTGCTGAGAATTCAGCAGTGGTGCAGAACGTATATAGAGCAAACCCTGGTGCAGTGATGGGTCTGAATTATGTGTAGGTTTGAAGCTGAAGACGATGACGTATATAGCACGGAAGATAAATGCATGGATGTTGCCAGTTTAGTAAAGTGGGCAGCAGTTGTTTCAATAATGGCAAAATATAATATACTCATTCAAGGAAATGCCACAGAAGTGCAGCATTGGCTTGTGTAATTACATAAGAGCAAAAAGGCTGGAGTGAATAAATAAAACTGGCTTGTGCAGGTGTGGATATGCAGAGGACAGCTCAGCTGGAGTCTGCTCCACACCACAGCCAACACATAACTAACCTGGTGTTGTTTTGGCACTGTGAGGTTTTTTTTTTGCAAGAGTTTGGGTTCAAGCTGAGTGACATTTAGAACAAATTGCCACTGGATAAAACTACATAGTCACAGTCGCAACAAATTCTTATCAGCACCAGTCATTTTTAAGCAATTTCCCAATTGTGGGATCAATAAAGCTCTTCTCTTCTAATCTGTGCAGTTTGTACAAGGAAGCACTTGTGAAGTTATTACATCGCTATAAACATCTGTTGACCAAATCCTGCACCCCTATTATTAGCTGTGTGTGTACCTTCAGTGCACAACAGTGGAGGAAAAGCCCCCAGACAGCATGTCCATGTAGGACAACAGGAAGCAGAGCTGCTTCATTCATATTCAACAGCAGCAAAGAGCAGGAAGCAGAGCAGGCCTCTGTCTGTGCCTCTGTCTGTGGCTCGGTCTGTCTGTGGGCGTTCCAAGTCACACACACACACGTCCTACGCATGTTATTTTATACTTTTAATGTCAAACACGTCCTGACGTGCTGTGTGCATCGGTGCATCCTGCCTCCTCTTCCTCCTCCTCCTGCGTCGTGGTTCTTTTCAGCATCTGTTGCTCTTTCACTCACTGGCAGAATGAGGGGCTGAAATATGCCCCAGTGATACAATTAACATTTGGAATCACACAGAAAAAACAGTCCATCATAGCCGTCTGTAAAAAGTGCATGTGCTGTTCCTTTTTCCTGCCTGAAGCCTTTAGAGCCCTGTTAGTGCGTGTGGAGGAGCTGTGCATGTCTTTTCTGTTTACCCTCTTACTTACCCTCTTATGTCTGAAGTTGGGTCCAGTTGGCAGACAAAGGATGGTTCTGCCAGCATTCTTTGGGCGGCATCAGCCCCATCATTTTCTGCTGGTTTCCTTAGCATTCTTTACATGTCAACATGATTACTCGGCCTATTACAGCTGCTCTGTAGGAATGCCTCAGACGACTAATGGCTTGTCAAGTCGAACCTAAAGTACCTGCGAATTGTTAACAGCAGCCAAAATGGACAAAACATGTTGGATGAAGGAATGTATGAGCTTTCGTTTGGAATTCAGGTGTTCAGCCACATCACCTTCTCTCAGCTGCTGATGCACATTTAGCTTCTTCTACCAAGGTTTTAAGCTGTGTGTTTCAGCGTGCCATAGGTTACAGATAAATCATAAGCACATGGCAACGTGTCAGGAGGATGTGAGGAGTGAAGAAGATGTTGTGAAACCAGCATCATGATGGGTTTTCATCTTATTTTCCAAGGACAGACGCCTCTGCTGCCGCCTCAGTACGTCTCTGTTGATCCTGAACACACACTTAATGCTGCACTCACAGGTGTTTACAGTGGATGTTATACTAGCATGAATACTAGTGTTTATCATCAGCTTCTGTGCACATGATCATACTTACTCTACTACAAATTATCTCTAAATTGAATCTGATCATGCTCTTTTTAACTGAGTAAACTTTGAGGATCTAATTTCCACATTTGTGATGGTCCACCTCTACGTTTTGATGCCGTCAGAACTGATGAAACATCAGAGTACAAAGCCCAAGCGTCACAGACCCCTGTATTCTGAAGGACGTACTGAGTGCTACCCCGTAAACCCCTTTGAAAGCAGAGACATGCTCGGTGAAGCTGTAGTGGAGAAAGGAAACCGCAGTAATGGCTCTGCAGGCAGAGGACGGTCAATCACTAACAAAGGCTCTGGAGCAGCACACGCATGACACTCACATCCTCCATTAACCAAACAAAGGAAGAAAAAGCCCACTTTTTTTATACACAAACCCTGTATCTGCTGTGGAACATGACTTCTTCCTGTGTTTGACCCATTCATCCTGGGCCTTGTCCTAAAACGAGGCAGAAGCTGCTGTGTGTGACAGTGGAAGGAGGCTCTCCGCTACCTGATGCCACTGCAGCCGGCCTTGTTAGCTCCAAATGCTGTCTGTGTTCTGGCGCCGTGTGTGGGTTTTGTGCCTTTTCTGCTTTTGGAAGCAGGCAGATCAGACAAATCAAAAAAAAAAACCAAAACATGTCTTTCTTTTCTTTTCATGTCCTTTGTGTTTGCACATGTGCACAGATATGATGTGTGGACCTAAAGGAACAACATACTATACCTCAAAATGATTCAACAGACAAGCTCAATCTAACTAGCAGCTGTTTTTTTTGCTTTTTATTTTAAATGAACACTTTTACAGCACAGTGACAGCAATAACAGAAAACAAAACGGGGGCTGTCCCATATGCACTCATCTGCTTTTCCACATCAGATCTGGTAACAGGTAGTACTGTCCTTGAAAATGCTCCCATCTTCAATTAAAAGTTCCCACCTCAGATATGAAACCGTACTTTTTCCATGGTCTCCATTTCCTCTATTATGTCCGAACACTGCTGTGGTCGAACGGGGTCACTGTTGAACCAGCTCCTTGTGACATCCTTTTTGCAGGTAGAATTAATATTTTAAATAGGTAAGCATCTTCTCTTTTAATTACATCATCAGGTATGAGACCAAGGTAAACAGTCTGATTAGCAGCTTGGTTTTCAATACACTACATATGGGTCTAGTGAGGCCAAAATATTATCCCTGGTAAACACTTTATATGAATCCATATTGAAAACATTACAGTTAATGATCAATATTCCTCTTAACTTAGTCAGATTTTTTGTCATGAGTTAAAGTTGGGAAAATCAGATGATTTTTGTTCTTTTACACATATACGAATAATCAGAGAATCACAAATATATAAATAAAATAAGTAACTTTAATAACATTAAACATAGTGAATACTAAGGAAGTTATATTTGAGCTTTGTTTTATTTGACAAATGCATGGATGGATGGATGGATGGAACGAACATGATGTACTGTGATAATGTTCATATTGTCTGTATTACTGTACGTTTTTGCTGTTATGCTGTAAATTGCACAGACATTATCAGTGCATGCACACCTTTGTTGAATATTGTGAAACTGTTGTATCAGAACAGAAGGTAAATGTGCTTCTGGCAGAGCTTAGCTCTTACTTAAAACTGCCTAAAACCTACTCGAGGCTCTATGAGCTCAGTTTAGGACCACTCCACAGATGTCCATTGTCCAGAGCTGCTGCCATCTCCATCTTATGTCTGTGTTAGAACGTAGCTGTGGTTGGCGTGGACCTCCTCTGTGGATGCTGAATGGTATTGTGGGTAAATGTCAGCAGCTCAGCAGTGTTGA
Source organism: Ostorhinchus rueppellii (assembly GCA_030068375.1). Lineage (NCBI taxonomy): Eukaryota > Metazoa > Chordata > Actinopteri > Kurtiformes > Apogonidae > Ostorhinchus > Ostorhinchus rueppellii. The sequence goes on along the minus strand of JAQQZY010000009.1, from coordinate 28,701,405 downwards.
GGTGGAGCTGCTACAGGTCTGTATGTGACAGATTTACAGCCATCACCTAAAGTGCTCTTTCCACCGCCTGCCAATGACAGTGCCATTTATGTTGATGTGATGAGAGCGTGTGTGTGTGTGAGTGTAGGAGTCTGCAGGCCTTCAGAGTGTGCAGGCACTCTTCCGTTTGACAGCTCTCTGCATGTTGATGACAGCTTTTCACAAAAACTGCCCATTAATGCGCCTATGCTGCGGTGCTGAGCACGTCTTTAATCTTAAAGCTGGAAATTTGGCTTCTGCTGTGAATTAATATGTGCACTCCAGTCCAGGTTTAAATCCTATGGTTTTATTATTTGCTGCACAGACAAGTTAAATTGAGAATATTTTCATTTTCTGTTTTGGTCATCCGTCTGATTTAAGGAATTGCATGTGATTCTGCTGTAAATGTGGATAAAAACTCTGACCCTGACCTGTGTGAGTGGAGCTGGGTGGGACTAATGTGGAGGTTTTGTGCTCCACAGATGCAGATGAAGTCAGTGTTGACCATGCTTTTATTATTTTTTTTTTATCTGGTATTAAATAGTGCATCACTTTGAGCGCAGTGTTATTATCTGGTGCTGCTTTGTTCAGACAGAACTGTGGCAGTCTCTGCTGCTTTTCCTGTTTACACTTGTCTATTTTTGCCACTGCTACTGTGTGGGAATATGTGGGAAAACACCATTGTGACTTTAGTCTGTGAAGATGAAATTACTAGAAAGTCAGTGGATGATGTTTTTCATTCTGTGTAGAAAAGGACTGCAACGAACAATTACATTCAATATGGACAAATGTGAATATGTTCTTTGTCTGTAAATGAAAGGATGTACTTTTCATGCACATCTTGCAGTTTTTAAGACTTTTGAAAGTGAAAATTATTCAGTTTTAAATAGCTTTTAAAAGCATAACATTCACATGACCCACTCTTCATATCAAGCGGATATCCTGATTAAATACAGTTTATCAGTGTTTGTGTGCTGCCAGCACTAATAAATATAGTTAAAATATTTCCAGTCCATCTGTGAGAACACTTACTTTTCTTTTTACTTGTTCTGTTACTGTATCATATTTAATACTGCACTGTATTAAAAAATGAGCTACTTTACAGGTTTATATAAAATCTGAAAATAAAAGATATTTAAACTATTTATTTTGAAAATAACACAGTTGTGTGACATTAATTAAACATGACTAAATTATCATTACAGTTCTGTTAGAAGAAGCATCTGTACAGTTCATGCTACAAGTAATTGTGTTAGTATTAGTTAGTTTTAGTGGCCTTGTTACATGATGCGTCTTTCCTCCCTTGAACAGACAGAAGCAGCATCCACCTTTTTATTTCCTATGCTACTGGAGTCCTGTGCTACACAACCCCCTGCTGTGCCAGTACAGTGGCCTCGGTGAAATGAAAAAAAAGACAACTGGTGTTTTCTTTGGCAGCAGCCTTATTTGCTGTTGTGTTGTTTATCAGCACGTCTGACAGTAGGGAGACCTGAACACCAGGAGACACAAAGACCACCAGCAGAGAAGGGCTGGACTGAAGTCCACAACATGCTGCAGCACACCAAATGGCTTTGCTGTGTCCTGAATCCTTTTTAGGTATTGATTTCTTGTTGTTGCCCTTGCTGGAGTTTGCCGCAGTCAGTCGGCCAGGCATGTTGTGCACAGTAATAGAAAATAAGAAAAGTAGGCTGTGGCGTGTGGGCACATGAGAAGTGCACTGCTCAGGAAACGAGGATTTTTATTTTAAAAAATGTAGCCTTCAAGAACTCCTTTTTTTAGTTTATCAGACATCTGATGACTAAAAACAGAGCACTAGAAATGTTTTGAGGTGGAAAGGATGAATGTATCCTAAGCAGCCTAGCAACAACAAAAAACCACAGTGTGAACATCTACATCTTTCAGACAGTTTGGTTTATTAAGCAGTCCGCTTAAGCAAATATTTGGCTTTCAGACACGTTTCTAGGTAAACGCTGTCTCAGACAAGTGTGTGACCTTTACAGGACACTTTATTTTGTCAGAATATTAACCTATTATTCAGATCAGTCCATTTGCACCTTGGCTGAAAGGTGCCATTCCAGTCAAGGTTACCACGTCTGCCTAGACATTGTCATGGAAGACGGTCAGTAAGGCACTTTTACCTGGTTTCAGATTAGATGCAGGAATTAACTGTAGAAGCAGAAGACAAAGTGGAATTTCAGTTTAGTTTGTTTTGTAGACATGCTCTTTTTCAGATTTGTCTATTCTGTAAATTTGCCTTAATAGTGTAATTATGATAATGATATCATTGGTCATGTGTAGCTTTAATAAGGCTAGTGCATATATATGTAAGTGCATTTATAGTGATGGTTAAATCTGTCAGCACTAAACACATTTGGTTAGTGTTTCAACCTGTGATGACTGAAAAGAAGTTCTTCACAGTAATGTCTTTACTGTGGAAGTGGAAGAAAATGAAACTAATGAGCTCCAAAAGTAATGCCCAAAATACTGACATCAAGATTCATGAACGTTTATTGTCATTTTGTGTACACATAACAAAATTGGAACCGGTTGCTCTCCGCTGGGAAGGTGCAAACTTAGATACTCAGATACATGATATGAGCATACAATATAAAACACACTATAAGAATATGGACAGCATGTAAGAAAAAGACATGTAAAAACAGTGGAAGGCCATATATGTGCTATGTATGTGCTTTGTATGTGCTATATATGTGCAAATGACTTTCCACATTAGGAGCAGTGAGCTGCCGTTGCCGGCTCCAGACCTTCGTCATCACTGTGGTGAAGAACACTGAGTGGAGAATTAACAAACGTTGAGTTGTTTTTGATGGTGGGGGACCCCAGAGGACACACACATATGTAGCCCCCCCACTGTGAGGTGGAAGCACTATCCAACAGACCACTGCACTGCCCAGTTTAGTCCAATAATAGTCTGATTAGATTCATACTGAACTTATAAAGATTTATTTTTCTTTTTTGTCAGACAGATGGAAACCAGTAGATTCTTTTGCCGTGTTTGGGCTCTAACCTGTAGCCTTCCTCAGAAGGGTCACTTGACGCTACTGTGACTTGTCATTGTCAGCTGTTTTATCCAGGTTGTATCCAGGCCTGTTACCTGGGAAACCTGGATAAAACAGCTGACAATGACAAGTCACAGGAACATCAGGTGACCCTCTGGTCACTCTACAGTTTGTAGACAAAACATGTCAAGGTAAAAAAAAAAAACAACTTATTTTTTCCATCTGTCTGACAAAAAAGAAAACTGAATCCTTTAGTCATTAGACACAAAGGACGGACTGTAGGTATTTTCTTCTTTACAGGCTGATAGACACATTCGTTCCAAACATGTCCAACTACAGCTCAACAAACTCTTCTAACATCATTTCTTTCAAAGTTCTCTCGTTCTTCTCTCCTCCTCTGGGCTACTGTCTACATAGATTTCACTCTAAGTTTATAAGCACCTTGCTTGAAAACATTGCCTCCTTCAGCAGTTCTCTTGGCTGCTTTTGTACAGAATAGCCTACACTTTGATGTGTGCAGCCAGCTTTTCTCCTTCATGTTGGACTTGGACAGACATGGTGCTGTACTCTGTCTCTGAGGCCGTGTTGATGGTGCCAAGTGCACGTTGTCAGTACAGATCCCACTTCACATGCTTCCATTTTTTTATCCATCACAACCCACATTTAAAGATTTATTCATCAGTTATGTTTGGAGATGCAAGTGCACACCCAAATGATGAGACATACTCAGATTTTGTTTTTGTCAACACATTGCACAGGCCTAATTGGTGCAGTGCACAGCAGGTTGTTACACTGAAGTCATGCTGTGCTAATCTTTCTCTACATCCATATCAGCAGGTGAGGTATCAGTGCAGGCTGGGGGAGAACCCTTTCAGCTTTGATGTGCTTTAAAATGTCACAGCTGTTGATGTGTTTGTGTTCTACATCATAGTGCAGCAGGAGCATCAGCATACTTAAAAATCACTGTGCTCCAGAGTATGTATGTGTCGGAGTAGAGTTGCTTCTCTCAGCGTTGTCAGCTTTGGAGTCCATTAAGCAAATGGTCTGATTCACTAATAACCATCACTCAGACTTGGACCTAATCGCGGCTTCGCAGGTGCATTGGAAACAGGGTTAGGAACACAGTGACTGTCTGATGCATTTTTTATTCAGACACAATCATCAGGCGCTTCTGTCGTCCCTGTAACACCCCATTTGTTAAGCTTTAGCACTGTTACTAATGCCTCTCACTGTTGCCTACTCTCAGAACAAATGCCATCTGGATGTCAGACAAAAAACCCACAATTATCCTCTAAACTCACTACATAACCTGTGTTCTGCGGGGGGGGGGGGGACTGCAGCTGCTGCTGTTAGTATTCTATGTCCAGTGTTTACATCACCTTTTCACATTTATTCTTTTGAGTGAATGTAACAACATGTATTGGAATAAAACACCTCAGGATCATCCCCCTCATACTCATGGTGCTGGATGCAGGATGTAGCAGAGCTGGTCCCAGGTGTGTTTGACATCCAGTATGAGAACCACCTCAGATCTGGACCAGAGCCAGGTACCAGCACAGGTGATCCATCAGACAGTCCATACATTTACATTCCATCAGCTTTTCCTTCACATGAGTGATTTTAAAAGAACTGTGAGTTCAAGTCTAGCCCATTGTCTTTTTTCCTGTATGATCACTTATTTTAATCATACACTGTTGAGCCTGAGGTGAAGTCCTTCAGAAACTGACCCACAAATGTCTGGTCTAAAGATAGGTCTAGTCCCATATGTTGAAGATGATTGGTAAGAGGTCACTCATCCTGAGGCTGCTCCTGTGGTGCAGAACATTTCATAATAGACTCCAGAGTCGTTATCATGTTTTTCTGAGGTAAAAACAAGTTGTGGTTAAAATTGGACTTTTCACTATCTTGCACTTTTTGTGCACCATCAGAGCTCCACTCTGCCAGCATATTAACTCTGAGGCCTTTAAGCTTAATTAGGAAGTTACTTAAATATCCTGTTCATGGTAATTACTTCAGAGCTGCCAATATTTGACTAGAACAGGCACGGTCTTTTTTTTTTTTTTTTTTTCATCGGCCTGAGTGAGTTGGCTCTGCTTTTCTTTTAAGTGGGGGTTGAAGGTGTAAATATTGTTCAAATCCATTCATAGATATTTTCATTGGATAACAAGGTTTAGAGTTGTGGAAAAATTATTAGACCATCCAAAGTGAATGAATGAATGATATAATAGTTTATTTTGGTTTGTACATTAATCACTGCACAACAACCATAATAAAAAAAAACAAACAAACAAAAAAGAAACTGACCAAAAGCAAAAGGGTCCGTGTACCATTCGTTCTTTTGTTTTTCAATTCAGAACCAAATAACAAAAAAAACGGGAAAATTGGTTATTTCATTATTCCGTTTTAATACCAAACGAAAAAACTAATTTCGACACCTTTTTCCATATATTCATATTTCATGTTCATAATCGTTTTTCAAACAACGGCAATCAAACATCACT
>JAQQZY010000009.1:28529364-28545958 GCA_030068375.1 Ostorhinchus rueppellii | reverse complement strand
CACACACACACACACACACACACACACACACACACACACACACACACACACACACACACACACACACACACTAATACTGTCCCAAACACTTATTTTATTAAATAAATGTCAAGTTCTTTATGGTTATTCAGATTAGTCACATTTTTTTGTGAAATAACTGTTTGTGAAACTAGATATTTTCATAATTAAATTTCTTTCGCACTAATAGAGAAACTTAGAATTATTATTTATCGGTTATTATGTTGCTATTTTACTGAAATAATGAAATTGGGCTGAATGTGACCTTTGTTTAACAAGTTAATGAATTCATGGGTCTAGTCACGTGACTTTTAAATTGTCGCCATCTTTGGTATCTAGTACAGTGGGAACTGCTCATCTGTCAGAAGAACAACACAATCTACAGGGTCCTACAGACCATAGATCCAACAAATCACTCCATGAAAACAAAAAGTTATAATACAAAATTCACTCGTTAAATAATTATTTTGTACAGTCACACTTAAAGGAGTAGGCTGAAGCCATATTTATAAAACTGTTTATCTCCCAGCGGATAACATCGGCGTGCCCTGGGCGTGATCAGTTACCTGTTTCTCACACATGGTTGGATATCTCTGATATCAGTCACCTCTGAGACGCTTTCGGTTGGTCAAATTAGGTGTCAATCAAAAAGTAACAGTCTGTCAATCTTTACTGGTATCACTGACCGAAAGAATAAATGAAGGAGGAAAATGGAGAAAATCACCAACGTTGAACTGAGTTTGCACAAATATTCATTCCGTTTCTGTGTTTTTGTGGATTTTACACGTGTTTTGGACCTAAAGACTTTACTGGATTATATTCGCTAGACTATTAAAACCAGACCTCTTTGTTAGGATTGGATGGATGTTTGGTCTGCAGACTGCCTCCAAAAGTAAGGTAAGACACATTTCTTACATTTTTCTTTTGTGGTACACAACCTTTTGTGTATGTGGTGTTGCTGTTGCGCTTCGGATTGGTTTATGAATTCGGAAAGAAGAGTTTGTTATCTTTTATTACAACAGGTAGCTGTGTACATGGTGCGCTTAAAATAATATCCTCTATGTCCCGGATGGACGATTGTTAAGCGGTTGATGATGAAATATCTGTGACTTCATGACCGTTACAAAAATACCCCACACTTTTAATTAGCATGTTATCGTATGCAATATAAGTCTTCCACATTCAGGCCGTTCTTAGCCTCCTGTAATGGCGGTGAAAAACAGGAAAGAGCCAAATGTCCTTAAAAACTGATGTGAGTCTGTCATTGCTCAGTCCGGACTGTTCTGTTGGTTTGTTTTCTCTTCTGACTGGGTTTTTGGGATGTTGTTAAATTTATGGCCTGTTTTCTTGGACTCGATAGAAGACATGTTGTGTCCCTTTGTTGGGTCCTAAAGATGGCGCCGGGAATACTCTGTGACGTCACATGACCGCTATTAACGCTATCATTTATGAAGTGCTGTTTGTTAGGAAATTTAATATATTTCTGTAAATGTATGACAGATACAAATAGATGGTAAGAAAATATTGTAAATGTTTTTGGCTGAAACAGGAGTCCTTTAGTCACTGCCACACATGTCATAAAATGTTAATAGAACATCAACCTTTCCTCAGTTTTTCCTATTTGTTAATTTACGTATATTCTGTGTATAAAGACAGTGAATATTATGCTTTAGAGTCATGTCACTGAGATTTTTTTTTTTATTGGGTTCAATTCAAAGGAGAAACTTTCCAGTGATGTGAATTTTCCATAATTCTCTGGAAAAGTTTATTAATATTTATCTCACAGAAGCCACATGAGCGGCAGCTGTACAATACAGAAAAATAAGGAAATGATGTAGATAAAATGCTGCGATTTCAGGATAATATTCTATTGATTTAGAGCTGTGTCCAGTGATGGAGGGATTTGCAATGCTTCTGCTTTTATCACTTCTTTTCTTTGATCTGGAATTTTTTTCTTTTTTAAATTTTTACAAATTGTTTTAATTTTTTTTTTCTAAATATGAAAGTAGGAATACAACATACAGCCCCTTCAATGATGGAAAAGTAATGATGGTAGATCACTCCATAAAGTCAACCGACTGTATTTCAGTGAATTTACCAAAATATTAGATTAATGTCTCTTAACTGTGTGCTACAGTGGGTTTTGTGTAACATACTCACTGCATTATTTAGCTACATATTCATGATGCACAATATGCATATGGCCTTGAATGAAGCAGCTGTGTTTTTTTTTAGTTCTGAGTTCTTTGATTTAACACAACAGACTTCAGTATCACTGAGCACAGTGCTACAGAGAACAAGGTGCACTTACCACCGCCTCAAGTGTATTCAGGTGTTATCTCATGATTAATCTGTGAATCTACATTTCATTTAAATCTGTGTAAAAACAGAGTTTAGTAGTAGTAGTAGTAGTAGCGTGTGTGTGTGTGTGTGTGTGTATCTATAATTTTTTTTTTTTTTGGGTCCAGTTACAATGTCAGCCACACAACTGCTTCCATCAGGTCATGAAACCTGAAAAGCTGTAGAACAATGACTCATGTCACACAGAGAAACAGACACACACTTAACAGTTTACTGAACAACCTCATAATACTGTCAAGGCCTGATGCATGGAACACTCACAATAACATGGTTCAATACTGTCAACATACATGATATATCTTCCAAAAAAAGGTTTTTTAGCGTTCTGATCCTGAATGAATAATCCTTTCCCACTTTAATTTCCTCTCCTTGGTTTATTTTTTCATTTCTTTTGAAGTTGTTTTACATATTATCTACCTCTCCTGATATTATGACTTATAAGTCAAAATAAGTCTAAATAGTAGAAATGATGTTCTTCTCTTTTTCACAAGATTTTATTCCTCAATTTTTTTTGTCTTTCACTAGTTGGTGTTGTGGTTAAAATCAACTAAAATAAGACCAATCAAGGTTTAATCTGACAAAACCAACTCTTACCATAACACTGGAGTGTCAGCTGAATAAACATCTGAAAGGGCTGAATGTGTATTTTTCCACACAAGAGATAACAGTTGATAAAAATGTTGAAACATCCCCAGAATCATGGTCTTGATTAGTCTTAATATAAAATCTGAAGATATATTTGGTGTGAATCCCTCTCAGGACCACATTGGAGACCAAACTGGTCTGAAACTGTGGGTCATTTCATTTGCAGTGTGAAAAAACTTCATGTTTCAGATGTTTAAAGATGAGCTAAATTAACAACTGAATCCCCAAAGGACAAACAGCATACATACATGTTGAGACCGGATGTATTGATCTGCTCCAAACAGTGTGAAAACAAACCAGGCTACATTTATACTGTGGGACAAGAGCATCAACCAAGGTTCAGAGTTTCAGCTGTGGAAATGTCAAGGATTGGCTGTGGCTTGGTTTAAAATGAACACTGCAAAGGATTTTTGGTCTCAAACTATCTGCATAATATTATGAATAGACTGAGGGTATCCAGGGAAATCTGAGCAGGTAAAAGCCAAAGGCAGAATTGTGCGCGACCTTGGAGCCCCGAGGCATCCCTCAGAGTATAGATACCACTTTACTCTATTTAACACTCACCTCTGCTTAGATTCACAGCTCAATGATGATGTTTTTAGACTGAAAACAGCCACAGTAAAACTACAAATCACCTCTGTTTTCTGTACAGTTTGTGTTGTCAATAGCTGCACTAGACAAGTTCAGAACTGTCAGTTTAGTCTGAAGTGTGGATCAACGAACGGAAACTTAGCAAAGGTAATAACATTGCATAATAACTTTATACATTCACCAGCCTGATAATCAAACTCATCTTTGTAGAAGAAATGGTGACATTTCAGCATCAAACTCCATTCTTTTCATTTAGGGCTAAAACAATGTCCTCTACTTTTACCACTTCTCTTCTTTGACTGTGAAAGCTGTTTAATTGTTTTCATCTTCAACTCTGCTGTGTTTTAGTTTTCTTCACCATGAGAGATCGGCATGACTCACTACTCCCTCTCGTGGTCATATAAATCAGTCATGTCTCTGCAGTCCAATACTTAGCATCTTTGCCAGCTCTTCTTTCTGAACACTGATGGTTTTACATGTATTTTTTTAATATATATTTTTAATATCGCTCATTTAATGGAGACAATAAATTTCTCTTTAAACAGCATCATCTGAACAGTGCTGAATTTCAAGGGAAATCTAACAAGATGGCAGATGAATGTCTTTAGATTATCATGTAGACTAACACTGTGAGCTACAGGGTTTTTTTTTTGTGTGAAAAATATTAATTCTGTTATGTCATTAAATTTGCTGCATTTAGAAGGTGGAACAGTTTTAAGTGTGACTCACTACCCCCTCTAGTGGTCACATAATCCCCAGGCCTGTTGTTGAAAATAAATGAAGGGCAACGTTGGCTCTGCCTTCAACTGCAGCTGCACACATCACTGTGGTTCGATTGTCACAGCATAAACGTTTGTATTTAATTTTTTAAAATATCTGACTGATTTTCATTCCGGTTCAGGTCGGATATTGGGTTTATTTATAGTGGGTTGGTTCGGGTGCGGAACTTTATTTTAATTCTGTTGGAAAATGGGTCGGATGCGGGTTTAAATATGATGGGTACGAAGGTTGCGGTTTGTTAAAATTAGAACCGTGCAGGACTAGTAGAAATCGGTGATTTAAACCAGGTGATTTTTGGCTAAAGCTGAGTAATTTCTGCAGATTTGAGGTATGTTGAAAAAAACTTGGAATGGAGGTCATTGTGAAAAGATTAGGGTCGGCTGTTTTTTCTAGGGTAGGTCGGGTAACCGGAAACAACCTTATTATTTTTTTTTTTTAGGTCTAACTAAATTTTTTTAATACTGTCAAGTAAAAATTCTACATACAGTCCCTTTAATATTTAATAATGTTAGATCACTGGTTAAAGACAACTTTCTGTATTTCACTGAATTTGAATGAAAGTCTCACAAGACGGTAGATGAAAGTCTTCAGGTTTTTTCTCTAGAATAATTTTGTTTCATACTGTATTTAACTCATAAAGACCCAAACATCCATCACTGGCCAAAACCATCTACTGATCTAAGCTGTTTAATACCTGTTGATCCACTAATGCGTGCAAATAATTTGTGTAAAATGCAGTTTGTTGTCTTTTCATGGTCATCAGATATGACCCATTTGAACGTTCAGAGGCTCCGGAGTTACCATGAAAACATCATCATCTTCTCCAACATGGATTCACCAGTACAACCCATGGAGTTGGATCAAGGCCAGTGGATGGAGACACTGGGTTTATGTTCAGTTCATGATAGATTGGACTTTTCTCTTTTTGTGATATAATAACCCTCAACTTTAATCTGAAATCTACATGATCAGTGAATTAAATACAGGAAAATATCTGATTTACACTGATAAAATACAAAATACAGAGGATAATATATTTTAAAAATGGTGGTAAATCACTTAAGAAAGGTTAGATATTGAGGAAATTTAAGTTGGAAATGTCATAAAAATAGCCCTGGATCTTTATGGGTTAAGACTCACCACCGTATTTATTTAGATCCCTCTTCAAAATGTGTTAAAAGCAGATTAATCTGCATCTCACACAGAGCCTGGCATGCTCACCATAATTGCAAGAGATGTTCGAGGCCACGTTGAAGTCACCCTCCTCATCCTGCTGCCAGGAATGTAGACAGTTGCCCCTTGGGAAGTGTGGTTCTTCTCTTAATCAAGGGTGTAGTCCACCATGACCTCAGCAGAATGAGATCAGTGGCACCGTCGAGTACGCATGAGCCTCAGTCATCATTTTGTCAGCCACGGTGACACAGCAAAGCAGGAGATGGTGTGTTACCCAGAGGTACAGCCCCAGACGAAGCCTCACAACATCAAACATCAGGAATATAAGGCTATTAAAACGCTGGTTAAATCAGAATTTTAGCTGTCCCCTCACCCATTTCATCCCACTTTGGCTTGTGTCTTTATGAATCATGTGTACCCTTAGGTGCTCCTGAGAGTATAAGAAAATCAAAGGGTGCTGAAGAAGAGAAATAATACCCACCCACCCACTGAGGTAATGCCCTCAGAGAAGCAAAGGCTTGAACAAAATTCAAATAAGGAGATGTAGTAGCATGAGTGGGTGTGATTCCATCTGTGTGTGAGAGTCCTTACATATACCTGCGTGTATTTTTGCTTTTTAGTGAGTGTTTGTTTGGCCTTTGACGGGGTCTTTTGCTGCTTATGTTAACGGATCACAGTGAGTCGTACCTTTTTGTTTCTCCTCTTCCAACCTCTCCAGACCTCTTACAGCTCTTGACACCAGCATGTGGCTCAGCACATCTGCATTTCAACAGATGGAGCTTCATCATAACAAAACACAGCTGTGCACTAAACACTGAAAAGTGCACTGTCACATCTGACCAAGCTGGTGGAAGGTGGTGCTCCAAAGGCAGCAGGAACACACACGGTGCCTAGTTCAAAGAATAGCAAATGCTTACATAAGTGTTTTCTGCTGCTGTGCGCTCAGTCAGATGGCATGAGTTTTTTGCGAGTATTTGTTTGTTCCTTTCTTCGTGCTAAAATTGACAGATGAACAGTAATCTAGGCTTGTGGCTGGCAGCTTGCTCAATGGCAATAAAACAGGAAGGACCAGCTGTTGTCTGCAGGACCGCTGAAAAGGACATTTTTAGGTAAAACACAAAGTTTTGCAGGAAATTTACTCATTGTTGAATTATGGTTGTAAAGGTTTTTTTCAACACTAACTACAAAGTGAAGCTGACACAGAAATATCTGTGTAATAGTACTGGCAACCACTAAAATTCTCTAAAAGAAGCTTAAGCCAAATTTCCAAAGAATGGATTGTGATCTCTAATTAGCTCATATTTGAACCTACATCCAGCTCTGTTTTAAAGGATCTATCCCCCAGATATTTTTGCACTAATGTTATACTGATGCAGACATAACATCTTGGCCCCTCCCCCTTGGCCTTTGCACTTGGTTCTATGGCGTTGAAATATTCCCCCGATGAGATGAGACAACGCTTTGAGACCTGTTGCAGAAATGCGATCTATAATCCATTAAAACTGTATTAAACGGTTGATCATTAAGTTGTTTATGAAGAGCTAATGTGTGTCCCAGCGTCACAGAGGCTGTGTACTTTTGTGCATTTCATTTGAAAATCTGATAAGACGGTAACATTAGACCTAAAGCAACACGACTTGTTACACAGCTGCTTAATTGTTGTTTTACTGTGTCAGTGTCTTAGTTTTTAGTATTAATTTATCCGTCGCCCCCCAGCTTTTTGCCTCCGAGTAAACACTGTCAGTTATGGCTGTGTAAGGCCATCGTCCTGACCACATCTCTAACTCCAGTCACAGATCCTCTCTTCATGTACAGGCTATAGTCTGTCCTCCAAACATACAGCATTTTGTAATAAAAATGACAGAGCTTAGGTTTATTTGTAGAGGAGCGGAGTAAATCATCTGTGAAAGCACAGCCCTTTTTAATGGGTTTGAAGGCCTTCACAGGCTTTTATCTGTTATACGGTCACTTTAGGGCAGATTAAAAAGCTGTTAACACTGACACCTTTTTATGTCAAGTGGTTCCAGCTACACACAACACACACCCTGTTGATGCTGACTTTAAGTTACTCCCATGGAATAATGACACTGTGGAATATCATTGATAAAGTTAATAATCTACAAAGATAATATTCCAAATTAAATGAATGTGGTCAACAAAGTGAAATAAAATGAATCTGACATGGGTACAGAAGCACTAACTATTGCTTACTCTAATTTAAAGGCAGCTGTTGTGTTTAAGAATTTATGACTTCAGTTTGGAACTGGAGCCAGTGTAGTGTCTTAGAGGTGTGACACAGCAGTTCAGTGCACATCACTGATAGCTACGAGAAACTGGCTCCAAAAAGCCTGGTGACAATGGGACTACTGCTCTGAAAAAATCAGTCAATAATTCCTTCCCAGAAGTCATTTTGCTGTCATCAGTATGTTCTGGATGTAATAGTAACAGGAACAAGTTTTCATGGCTCCTAGAAAGCATAGATGTGATGGTTTGTAGGCCTGGACAGACGTTCAACATGCGCTGTGTGACAAAATGTCAGTCAGTTAAGTATGTTAGGAATGAAAATATGGACTGTGACTGTTGCTGTTTTGTAGTCTATGACTGTAATGTGAGGCTTTTTCTTATGGATTTGTTCACTGAAATGTATGTTTTCCTGTTTGAGTCAATTTCGCTGCCTTGGTGGGACAAAGCTAGGTGCTTCTATGAAGCTGGTGCGTAAAAACAGGACAGAGGGGCTAAAAATTCAAACACCATGTAGACTAGTGATATGAAGCAACTTTGGAAGCACGTGGGTCTATTTTATAAATAAATATTTACCGAGATAAAAGAGAAACTATTTTTCAGATATTGCCCAACACATTTTTATTTGACGCACATATTCAAAAATCCTCATATAACACAGTAAAAAGGACACTACTATTTTTTCAAATAAATTTGTATTCTCACAGGTACATTTTGGGAATGAAAGTAGATATGCAAGGCAGAGTGTTACACAAAAATGGTGTTGTAAAATCACCCACTCTTATTTGTGTTTAAATGGGCAGGTTCCACATGTAACACAAGTGGACACAATGGGTTACACATGAAACCTGGAAAGAGACTGAGATTCATGAAAAACCTACAATGTCTGGATGAGAAAACCACTAGGATTGTCAAATTTACCACAGTGTCTTTATTTATTTATAGCAGCATATAAGAGCATTTACAGCCAGTGTTTTCACATCAAATGCACGGACACCTCTGTAGTTTTTCATGTCCTATTTTTGGCCCCAATATTTATAAGAAATATATTAATTTTGGGATGGCTCTGAGCAAGAGTATAATTGTTTTGCATTTATCTGAGGTCATCATTGGGTACATCTTGGGGGGAAATATGTCTAAATTTCTCTTGTTGTTGGGTCTAAAGAGCTGACAATGTGACAGATACAAAATAAACACAATTTCATGGAAAGACCCAGTTCTGTTCTAATTCTAATTCCACCCAGTCATGGTTCATGTCAATGTGCTGACCATTTGCAGATGTAATCAATACAAAGCATATTTTAATGAATAATTACTTGGACCAACTGAACTGAATTAATTCCAAATATCACAATAATCCTATATGAGGATAATGTAACACAAAGTTACATTATCCTTAATATTGTGGCCTGTTTAACCCATATGCACTAACAGTGTCATTTTATTAACTACTCAAAAAACCCTGCAGTGCTTTTGTTTTTGCTTAAATGCAACATGAAGACAAACCCTGTGTCCTTATCTGCCTGACACAAAGACTAAATTATTAACAATCAGCAAACACCTCTGAAAACACACATACACGCTTAGACATGTTATTCTGTCTTTTGATTGTCACCTTACACCCCCACTGATTTACGCCTTAATTCAAAATAATAGGGCAATTAATGACTTGTGTCGTATAAAACACTTATGAAATGAGTGAAGATTAAAATTAAGAAATTGTGCAAATGTTTAACTATATTGAAGGTCATTTACACAGATAATGAACCCAAAATAATCATCTTAAAGATGGTAAATTGCTAATGGGATAAGCTTTATAGATACTTCTATAATGATATTAACACTGAATAAATAAGGCTCTGTTTCAGGAAGCAGAGAGTGAACATTTTTTGGACAACGTATGCTTGTTATATCTTTTTTTTTATTATTTTATATTTATCATAATTAGGCCTTCAGTGTTGTATTTTTAAGGTTTTCTCATCTTGTCTCGTGTTTATATTTGTCTCTCCTTGCTTCCTCGAAAACACAATCTTGCCATTTTCTAAGCGTTTAACGGTGCCGGGGATGTCAGGGGAGCATCACTGCTCTGCCGAACAACGCCTAGTTTGTCTCATTGTAATTCCTCACCACCGACAGTACTGCCGAGTTCACAGCGAACTGTCAACCAGATTAATGAATTAGTTCACTGGCCACACACACATATACACACTTGCACAAAAACACAAACCCGTCTCTTGTCTTAAGCTTTGACTTTGTGGCGAGCTACTTTCAGTTCTGTTTAAAAGCATTTAAATTCACATGCAGGAGTTTGTGGTCTCGTCTCTGCATCGACCCGCAGAGGGAAACAGCAGGACGGCTGGTGAGCTGCAGTGTCACTTTGTATAAGGCTTCATCCATTTCATGCAGATGGGCTCAGATTCTGTTTATGGTGTGCGCTGTCACTGACAAATTGTCACACAATATTGCCTGTTATGTGCAACTCTGCAATACTCTGCAACCTGTTGCACTTCGCTTAAAAATGTCACACAGAAAAGAATAAATTCGTATGCAACCTCAACATGTATTTTATTTTATTTTTCATTTTTCATATTTTATTTTTTATTATTTTCTGACTTTCTGATTTTCTTTTAGGTTGTACTCCTTAAAAAAATAACATTGAATTATGATCAGTCGAAGCTGAAGCGAAAAATTATATGTTGTATAATTTAATAATAAAAACAATACTACTACTCATAATAATGATGATGATAATAATGATAATAATAATAATACATTTTATTTATAGGTGCTGTTCAGGACACTGGAGGTCACTGTACAAAGTTGTTACAATATAAAACACACAGGTACATAAAATGGGAGCAGATAATAGTGAAATTATGAAACTGATTAGGCCCGTCTGAATAAATAATTCTTAAGCTGGGATTTGAAGGTGGTAACAGAGTCTGAATTTCGTATGTGTTCCAGGAGGTCATTCCTGAGGCAGGAGCACATATAAAAGCATATACAGTGTGTAGAATATAATGTCACCAATGCACTGTTGGACAAGAACCTTAACCCATAAAGAGCCACTGGCAACCAAAACATGTACTGATCTAAAATGTTTAATACCTATTGATCCACTAATCCTATCAATACATGGAAATAATTGGTGTACAATGTGGTTTTTCATCTTTTCCTATTCATCAGATATGACCATATTTGGATGTTCAGAGGCTCCATAGTTACCATGGAAACTCTGTCATCTTCTACAGCATTGATTCACCAATAAAACCCATGGAGTTAGATCAGTGCCAGTGGATGGACACACTTGTTTAATGCTTAATTATTGATATATTTGTTGAAAATGTAACTTTTTCTTCAGCTTTCTGAATAATAACCTTTGAATTTACTGTGAGATTTAATGAACATGAACACGATCAGCTGATTAAATATAGGGAAATAACTAATTTACACCGAAAAAATTTTAAGTACAGAGGATAATAGTATAACAAATAATGATAAATCATTTATTTCACCTTTCTTACAGAAAAAATAATTTAGGACTTTCCCCAAATGTAGCACTTGGTCTTTATGGGTGAAAGGGGTTCATTCAGGACTGGGTCAAAAAACAGAGCTAAGCTAACAGAGCTATAATGTAAACTATCAGCTGACAGCATGTGAGGATTATAAGATGTAATGTTATTTTTAGCGTTCCATTATTATTAACTTAGCTCTGTTTTTAGACAACAGCCACAGTGAAACCACTAATAACCTCAGTTTTCTGTGCAGTTTGTGTTGTCAACAGCAGAATGAAAGATCTGTTTGGAATTGAACAAACAATAGCCTACCAGAACTATCACAGTTTAGTCTAGACCAGGGGTGTCAAACTCATTTTAATTCAGGGGCTGCATTCAGCCCAATGTGAGCTCAAGTGGGCCGGACCAGTACCCTTCATTCATTCATTCATTCATTCATTCATTCATTCATTCATTCATTCATTCATCCAATTTCTGAACCTGTTTTATCTTCACTAGGGTCATGGGGAGACCAGTAAAATACTAGACATAATAACCTTTACATAATAATCCAAATTTTTCACTCTGTTTTATTGTGAAAATATGACAAACTTGAACAGCCATGTACAATCATCACTCACTACTCCCTCTAGTGGTCACATAATCCCCCCACCCGTCACTCTAAATAAAGTTAGTTTATATCCAACCAAATACATCGGTATTTTTGGCAGAATGTCAGAGCTCTGATGATAATTTAGGCCATTTTTCAACATTTGACAATAAAATACTATATAAACCCTTTCAAGTGCTGGAAATGTAACATTTTCCTCCTCATTTGTTTATTAAACAAATGGTCTCATCATGTCTCACAGTTTCTAAAAAGTGCTAGTTCTCCTTTTCTAAATGCAGGCAGATTAAAGTTAACACATTTAAGAGTCTAACACATTTAGCTGAAGATTTGACAATGTGTGGTCTTTGTTTAGGGTCTGGCCACAGGCTCTAAACTGAACTCATAACCAAATTGCCATCTGTTCAAGCTTGTTAAAAATAAGAAAAGGTGGTGATTTATTTGTGCTGTAGGATTTCTAAAGTTCTCATTAGCATGTTTGCTGTTGTGTGTTTTCTCCAGATTGCTGTGTGATTGAGAAAATACAAGGTCGTATACAAGATTAATTCTACCTTTAATTCTCTCTACAGGTCGGGCTTGGGTTCACCAGTCTGATCGTGTTCAATTAAAACATGACGTTTTAGTCTATGATTAAGTTGGATATTTATCTTCTCTGCTGCTTGTAAACAAATAAAAAACCGTCATATATTCAATGCAGTATGGTTCTACCTCCAGGCAGTTATTTAACTTATTTAAAGATTTCATATGTATGTTTTCTGTTTGTCTTGTGCTTGAAAAACTCCTTTTCTTAGATGTAAAACACTCAGACTTGTTCTTCAGTTCTCCAGTGCCTCCTTTCTGCTCGTCTACAGTGGTAACATTAAAAATTAGCTGCATAAGTTGATTCTTTAGTTCTCCAAGGAGAGTACAGGTTCATGTCCTGTGTCCACTAGTTGGAGCTGCATATTCACTCATTTTTTTTAGTTGTCCATAACCAGGAAGTGAATATTAATACAGAAAGGAACTAAATACACTTACAACTTTAATCAATGTTGACATGAAAAACAGGACTTATGATTATGATTCATTCAAGAAGTTTATTAGCATATACACATCCACACTGAGCAATGCAATTCTTACTTTACAACTAACGTAAACAATTAAACTAAACTAAAAAGCAATAAAGAAAATAAACTGTACAATTAAAACAATTGAAACTAAATTCAAAAGAAATAACAGAAATAAACTGTATAATTACAAGACTTAAAGCTAAAACAAAATAAGGGAAATAAACTGTACACTAAGCAAAGGAAAATAAATGGGTAAAATAAAATGAAGCTAGTACTCTGCGCAAACGGTAAGTGTATCAAGGCACTGAAAAAAGATTGATTGTGCAGAATACAAAATACTGTCACAGTGGTAAGACACTGAGTGCAAATGTTACTGTTGTGCAGATATGAGTTATAGTCAGTCAGTGGTTCTGTAGCCCGATGGCCTGTGTCATATCATATTATTACATTATGTAATAATAATTTAATAAAGTTTATTTCAGAGACGTTTTTGCAGAACTTGCATGTTTAAACAGCAACACAGACTCTAACACAAACTTCAGTGTGGACAAATCTTACACATTGACGTTTGAGGTTTTTGCTTGATTGACAAGAAAATATAGATGCACGTTGTAAAATAACACCTATTTATGCACCGTAAAGACTACATATTCTAAACCAAGTAACAAAGTGCTTCACAAATACAACAAATAAAACAACAGCAATAAGTCCAAATTCCTGCGGTAATTATAAGCTTATATTAAATTTCAGGCAGAAAAGTAAAAACAGCCTTCATTTGGCCTGAGCTAAAACATCTCTAAGTGTAAAATACTGTAATTAAGTCCCATCTTCTTCATGTTAATTATAGTCTGGAAATGACTGTGCTCTGTAAGTGTTACACAAACATATACATGTGATAAAAATACATTTGCACTAACACATTTCTTAATCACTCTTTTACATTAATGTATCAATAGGATCTCATTAGACTAAAACCTTAAAGACCATCCTTGAAGAACTAAAGTAGTTTTGTCATGTCATTTTAAATTTTTCTCTATAGTTAAACTTTCACAAGTGATTGATCACCGTTGATTATAAAATTATTTCCTGTATTTTCTGTTTTCAGTGAAAATCAGGTATTTTCTTGTGTTTAATTTACTGATCATGTAGATGTTCATTAAAGCTCAAAGTCATTGAAATAATCTTATTTTGGAATAAAAAAGAAAAGTGATTTATTTATACAGATTAATTTATACATTTGTCTTCATGGCCTCTACATTAAACCTTTCACAAGTGAAATATCGTCATTTATTACAATACTATCCTCTGCATTTTTTTAATCACTCAGTGTAAATCATGCATTTTCCCATACTTAATTTATTGATCATATAGATCTTCATTAAAGTCCAGAGTAAATTCAAATGTTATTATATCAAAAACAGAAAACTGTAGAGAAATTCACTTTTTCAGTATAATCCATCATGAACTGAACATAAACCCAGTGTGTCCATCCACTGGCATTGATACAACTCCATGAGTTTTACTGGTGAATCAATGTTGGAGAAGATGATGATGTTTCCATGGTAACTACAGAGCCTCTGAACGTCCAAATATGGTCATATCTGATGACCATGAAGAGATGAAGAACTGTATTTGACACCGATTAGTGACATTATTGATAGGATTAATGGATCAGAAGGTATTAAACATTTCAGTAGATGTTTTTGGTGTGTTTAGGTCTTTGAGGGGTAAATAGAATGTTTTGGGTAGATGTTATGCCACTGAATTGTACTAAAATCATAGTTTTTCTCATCTTGTATATGATCTTATTAAAAAAACAAAACAAAACACGAAAACCTGGTGATTTGACAGCACTCATGACAAATCCCAGTGGTGAATCTGTGAGACGTGTGGGTGGACATAACATCCTCATGTTTCTGAGACGACGGTGACTCCAAACTATCTCCTGCGGTATCAACATGTACATTGTTCAGAGTTCGAGACCATCATCCAGAAAAACCACTGACATGATCTGAGGAGGCACTGGGGCTGACACTGGGTCAGTACATCCTTATATATAATTTGTATCCAGGTTGTATAAAGCCTCAAAAGTCAACACGAAACTCTTCAAATGCATGTGACTGTGAAGCAGAAGCAGTAGACACAGACTGAAGCTGTGCTCTTGACAGCTGACATCAGGGTCCGTCCCCTGACGAAACACAGACGTTGGTGAGATGCTCTTCTGCCAAACTGACTGATGGAGCCGCATCTTTATAAAAACCAGAAGCATCCCGCCCTGGAATCTCCATCTTACAGCATCTTGTGTTGTGGTGTAGGTGGATGCGTAAGCAGCAGAACACAAATGACAGCCAGTAGTTTCACACTGTTCAATTCAGGCAGCAGCTGCGACAAAATGTATTGTTGAAAAGAGCCGGAGCAGCAGCCGGCAGCGAGTCGACAGTAAATGGATTCTTTGATTAAAATACTGCAGATTTGACGCTATATTCTAAAACACTCACCAGCCGGGATGTAGAAAAATCTACAGTTTAAATCCAACTAAATGTTGTTCTACAAGGTCTACTTATTGATATGTTTTTGTTACTTTTCTTCATTCAGCCTTATCTTATCTCATTTTCCTGAGTGACATTTATAAATGTCCAGAAAAAGGACAGGGGGGTTTGGCTGCTTTTAGTTTGGACTTTCACAACAGATAAAGGTTATGACATTCTGTACTATTGTACTCATGTCTTTCCCTTGACACTTTTTTATACACTTGTGATAATACACTGGCTATTTTCCAACACTATGGTTCAGTTGGGTGCATGTAGACACACATTTACAACTGTATATGTTTCAGATTTTATTGTAAAAATAATGAATGGACATTGTCAAAGAGTAAAGCATCTACTAAGAAACAAGACCAAGCATGTTCATGGTCTTATTTTGATTTTGGGATAAACATTTGTTAATATTATGTTCCATTATACTGACTTATTTCTGAAAATATTAAGAAAACACTAAACATACATTTAAATATACCAAATGCCACACATAATTAAGATTTT
This sequence comes from Ostorhinchus rueppellii, assembly GCA_030068375.1. Taxonomy (NCBI): domain Eukaryota; kingdom Metazoa; phylum Chordata; class Actinopteri; order Kurtiformes; family Apogonidae; genus Ostorhinchus; species Ostorhinchus rueppellii. The sequence goes on along the minus strand of JAQQZY010000009.1, from coordinate 28,529,934 downwards.
TGCCTTAGTGCTTTTTTAAATACATTTTTATATTTGTCTTTATTACCTATACACAGGGGTGTCGATAGGGGGGGACAAAGGGGTACATTGTCCCGGGCCCAGGGATAGAGAGGGCCCAGAATTGGATCCCCGTTATATTGCATGTATTGACTGGGGGGCCCTTTTAGATGAGTTTGTCCTGGGCTCGACCAAAGCTGTCGACGGCCCTGCCTATACATTAAGTTTTTCACAAGTGAAATATCAGAAACGCAGCAAAAAATGTATTTAATCTCTCACCTTACCTGAAGTATATTGTCACAACATGTTACAGTTTATATTTTGTTAAAAGGATTAGGCTATATGTAGCATTGATACTCCAGAATCTCACCAGCAGGAGGCAGTCAGGTACCAGAACCTAAACCACAAATGGATCAACTCTTATGTTTCCACAGACTGTATCAGTCACAGAATGAAGTATAAAAGTCATTGTTTACACACGTCTGTATTATGGTATTGTCATATGTGTTTCTTGGTTCTGGGTTCTGTCCGCTGGTGAAGGGTTGGTGTTCCTTTAAATCTGTCCTGTCCTTT
>JAQQZY010000009.1:28514412-28525005 GCA_030068375.1 Ostorhinchus rueppellii | reverse complement strand
GGTCTATCGGAACTAGTCTATGGAGAATGCTGCGATGATACACAAAAAATATAAATGCATTTTATTGCCATGTGACAATTAAACGGAGCCTCGAGGCAAAAAAATTGCCTCGATCATTTTTTGTACTCGAATTATTTGAGTTACCTGAGTAATCATTGCAGCCCTAATAGTTATATTATTAATAATAGCAAAAATAACACAAGAATAAATAAAAGTGATAATAATGTGACAGTAGTAGTGATAACGACAATAACAATAACTGCAGTGATAATAAAAATGAAGATGAAGATATTAATATTCAAAAGAAATAGGAAGAAGAGAAGAAAAGAAAAAAAGGGGAAGGGGGGTGAAAGAAAAATGAAAGAAATAAAAAAAGGGGGGGATATGTGAAAGTAGTGATTATGGATGAGTTTAGTGCTGAAGAGGTGAAATAAGAACAAATGTTTGTTATTGGATGGCTGTAGTCTGATGTGTGGTCCTGTACGTGGCTCTAGTTTTGATTATTGATTTGATCTGGATTTTGGGTGGGGTTGAGGTGATTTAAGAATATTTTCCATGTTTCTTCAAAGGCTGATATATTGTTTATTCTACAGGATGTTATTTTTTTCCATTGAGATGTATTCTAGGAGTAAATTAGTCCAGTGAGTGATATGGCAGGAGTGTTTAGATTTCCAGTTTTGACATATTATTTTCTTGGCGATAGGTAGAGAAATCAGTAACAGGTTTTTGTAGTTAAATGGGATTGTGATATGTGTCAGGTCCCCCAACAGGCAGAGTGATTGGGATTGTGGGATTCTGCCGTCCAAGATACTGGAGAGTTTTTCTGTGACCGATGTCCAAAATGTGAGAGCTGGGTGGCAAGACCAGGTGGCGTGAAGATAATCATCTGTGGTGCACTGTGAACAAATGTCTGTGTTGGTCAGTCCCATTTTAAACATTTTCCCTTGGGTGAAGTGTATTCTGTGAATGGTTTTATATTGTATGAGTTGTAGATTTGTATTGGTGGTCATAGAGAAAATATTTTTATTGATTTGTATCCAGAAATCACGATTATTCAAATGATTCATTTTGAGTTTCACATGCATTTATTCAGCATTTCTCTCTCTTAAAAAACACTGTTATTGGTTCTTTATTCAAAACATTCATATTGAAAATAAACTAGCTACAAATATGTACTTTTACAGCTGTTTTGCAATAAAGCATCAAATCAAATGAACTGAATATACTTTACTGACCGTTAAATAAGACATAGAAAAACATAAATGTATCCAAAATAAACTATGGAGCCACCTGCTTTGCAAATTCTCTATATTTATGAAATAAAATAAATCTACTTATTTATACAAAAAACATCCCAAAACTAGAAAAACACTTGGAGAGCACAGACCTCCACCAAGGTAGTGTTTGCACTTTCCTCCACTAGATGGCGCTGAATTATAATCATAAGCAGCTCAGTGCCGTCGTGCCAGGTCAGAGGAAAGTGGTTTGATCTAAAAATAACAGACGACAGATGCTCTATAGTTCTGCAGATTAAAAAAAAAAAAAACTAACTCTGGTGGATCTGCTGAGTCCTGTCAGATTCTCTACAGACTTAAAAGTACACATCTCAGATTTTTGTTTCTTCATTAATGCGTCGTGAGTGACTTGGTGCTTTTGTTTGAGATGGTTGAATACATTTGTAGTGTTGTGCAGATATTAGCTTGGACCAAACCTTACACATTATGTGCTTCTGCTTCTCCTCAGATTTTTCGAAGCCAAAATGTTCCCATACAAGAGAACTTTTTTTTTTTTTACCATTTTTGTCAACCAAACGACTCAGCCCTCCTTCTGCCATTTCGCAATCTCACTCTCTCTCAATCTCGCTCACTGTTTTTGAAAACTAAACTAAATGACACACCTCTCCTTTGCTCTTCAGCTGCAAGACAGTATATGGTCTATCCTGTTAGCAGCGCCATGTGAATGCAATGTACTGTGCATGCGCATCTCTCAGAAGTTGTGTAAAGAAAAATGGAAAATAAATTGTTTCAACTCGATTATATGAGTTGTGAGATCGTTTGACAACAAAATCTAAGTCGTGATTAGAATTCGATTAATTGCACAGCCCTAACTTAGACCTACTTTATTGTCATTCATTAAACGCACCGTCAGTACATATGTTAAACGAGATGTCAGTACATAGCTCAGACAGTATCATCCATGAATAAATAAATCGATAAAAGAACGCATCACAGTATAAAAACAGCATCATTAATGTAAAATTAAAATGTATATATTACTATTACAAAACTCAGTCAATTATCTAACCACAATAAGAAGAGTTAAAGAAAAGAAAGACACAAACACAACCACCTTGATTGTTGTCTTGTATGTTAGTAACAGAGTCCATCTTATAAATCAGGGTAGTTTTAATTGTAAAATCGCCGCCATATTTTCCCATCATTGGGGCATGTTTTTGTATGGCCATTGCTTTTTGATTCCCAATGTTAAATCCAACCTGATTCGGAACATCTCAATGTAGCCTACCAAAAGAAAAAGCAGGTACATCTCTGTTGGCTGTTTCCTCTTGTGCTAAAGTGTTGCTGGGTGGATATTTTTTGCTCAACATGTACACACATCAGTATAGCTGTAGTCTAGTCTTGCTCTGACTGTTGCAGCATGAAACGAGACTAAATTATCCAGAGGCCATCCTGGGTGGGATTTTACACTTTCAAAAGCACTACAGATGTCGACAAAAACCTGAGCGCAGGCAAGCGAAGCAAGAATTAAGAGAAGCATAAAAAGCATCTGGAACAGAGATGTATTTTTAACACCGTCCAGGGGTCCCTCTCTTTTTTTTTTTCCTTTTTCTATTTCTACACTCTTTATTTTCTTACCTTTTCCCTCTGCCACCCCCACCCCCGCCCCGACACATCCATCCTTTCTTCTCCGAATGGCGATGTGTTTTAGCACCAGTGGAAAAAATACTGTTTGTTGCCCTGCGGATGTTGTTTGTGCCTCCCACCCCACAGGACGGCTGGTCCTATTGTACTCGTACACACACATTTCCACACAGGTACCCACAGAATGTGCTCATGGCAGGCCTCAGCTGCTGTGACACGGCACGGGGAATATGAAAGCAGAGGAAGGAGTGAGAAAGGCGGCGATAAATAGAAGAAAAGGAAGAGTGCTGGAAAGGCTGCCAGAAGCGGAGAGAATGGATAAAGGATGGTGGCAGAGGAAAACAGATGGAGGGAAATCTAAAGAGAAAGAAATGGAGAGGGAAACGTTGAAAAGAGGCGGCGGGGAGGGAGCGTGGAAGACGGGGAGGGAACTGGAGAGAAATCAATGTGAAGCTGGCGATGTCAGGTTATGTGTGAGCGCAGAGAGAAAACAGAAATACACAGCTAAAAATACCACGACTACGATCGACAGCAGGGGAGCAGCGAACAAAAGGGGGAGGGAGATCCATAATACATGATGGCGCTGATATTGTATAGGTGAGGAGGTGTGTAGCATCTGCCAGCGCTCTGACACCCACAGGGACACACCCACCTACACGTGAGTCTCCATGGTGATCTGTATGTGGCTGTGTTAATGCTACTGCCACTGCTGAAGATGGTGATGATGATATTCACCTGCCCACAGCTTGTCTGTCTGTCTGTGTGTGTCCATCCGTCAGTCTGGAACTGCTCAGGTGAGGCGCACCGAAAGCCCCTGAGCACAGTTACCATGGCAACCAGGGGAGTCCCATATGGAAGCTAGCTGGTGACTGATAGACAGACAGGTGTGTAGCAGGTAGAAGAACAGCAGACAGGTAGCACTGATGAAGGACTGTAATACACCAACAAAGAAGAAGATGGATAAGGTGCTCATGTGTGTTAGATACAGTGTTGGAAAACATAGGAATGAAACCCCCTGAAGACTCATTTTGTACAGGAACAAAAACTTTAACAGTGTTAGATTTTAAGGCAGGAAAACCTCCATGTTTATTTAACCTTTATTTAACCAGGTCACCTGACAGTTTACAAAAACGACCTGGACAAGAGGCAGCACACACACAGGACGATCCTAGTGTGTGATTAAAGCCAAGTGACCCCTGAGTGTGTGTGTGTGTGTGTGTGTGTGTGTGTGTGTGTGTGTCCGAGGATTCACACGAAAACCACACAGATCTGACTGCTGCAGTTTGTCATACTCGTGTATTTGTGCTCACAGAACAGACTAGTGAAAGCAGTAAGTTGATGAGGACATATTTTGAAAGATATTAGTAATTTTGGAAAACAATAGCCTTACAATTACATTGCTTTGACCAGAATGGTTTGGCGGTGACTGTGCACATTATACCTCATGTGTCCAGCAAACACACAACAGCACAAAACATATCACATCTACAGCCCTCACAGGTCAACGCACTAGCTTTTTCTATTTACTTTTTGTTTGTTTTTTTTATGCAAGGAACCAAATGCACTGACTTCATTGACCTTGATTTTCTACATGACAAAAAAAATTATGAAAAAAATTCACAAAAGTAATAAAGTCTTGTTATGTCTTCCAATAACACACTAAGGTTGGAATTTTAAGTTTAAGGCTATTTCTATGAGTGAACTATAATGGTTAAATTTAGTCTAATTAGTTGCAACATGTAGGTAAAATACCTCCAGTTATTTCTATAACTGTTGTGTGTGTGTGTGTGTGTTACAAGGTATAGAAAGCATGTGGTTCTTGAAATGTTACACAATGTAGCCTACATAGAGTCCCCAAAACAACTGAATGCTCAAGACTCAGAGTTGTTTTTAATCCGTTTTAAATGATGGTGATGATGCAACTCAGTCTCGTGTGGAATATTCCAGCACAGAATATAAACATACTTACTAATGTTGAATTTAACCTTCATCATTAGCTCGTCTCTGAAGTCAGTGTGGGAACATTTGAACTTCTACAGGGACCCCGGTAACACAGGAGGGACGAACAGTTCAAAAATAAAATCTAAAGGGGCTTATTTATGACGGACACAGAGCTGAACACTGCTCACAAGTTTCCCAATTACACCAACCCATGTTCAGCGTCTGATTACTGCTCCTGCACATCAAAATCCTTCAGACACAACAGGCTGATGAGGACGGCAGGAGGTTACTATCCTGCCAATTGCAATTTAATCTCCTCACGCATTTAGATGCTGCTGTAAGCGCATGGATGCTTTGTGAATTCATTCCAAGGCCAAAAAAAAAAATCTAAGAATTAACTCATAAAGACCCAAACATCCACCATGGACCAAAACCATCAGCTGATCCAAAATGTTTAATACCTGTTGATCCTTTAATTCTATCAGTACACGTAAAAAAAAAAAAAAGGTGTAAAATACAGTTTTTCATCTTCTCATGGTCATCAGATATGACCCATTTGGACGTCAGTAGTTACTGTGAAAACATCATCTTCTCCAACATTGATTCACCAGTAAAACCCATGGAGTTGGATCAATGGCAGTGGATGGACACACTGGGTTTATGTTCAGTTTTTCTTCAGTTTTCTCTGTTTTTTTAATATATAATAACCTTTAACCTTTCATTTGAGTTTGTATGAACATCTACCTAACCTGTACTCATCGTCTTCCTCTTATCTGCGTCTGGGTCACGGGGGCAGCAGCCTCGGCACAGAAGCCCACACAGCCCTCACCCCAGCCACTTCCACCAGCTCTTCCAGGGGAATTCCAGATGTTCCCAGCAGTTGTAATCCCTCCAGCGTGTCCTGGGTCGGCCCCGAGGTCTCGGATGGACAAATCCAAACACCTCCCTAGGGTAGCATCCAGGAGGCGTCCTCACTAGATAAACCACCTCAACTGGCTCCTCATGGAGGAGCAGCAGCAGCTTTACTTGGAGTCCCTCCCAGCAGACATGTGAACTCCTCACCCAACCTCTAAGGCTGAGCCCGCCCACCCTGTGAAGGAAACTCATTTCATTGGCTTGTACCTGCGACTTCATTCTTTCAGTCACTACCCAGAGCTTATGACCATAGGTGAGGGTTGGAACATAGACATGATCTGTAAATTAAATGTAGGAAAATTATTTATTTTCATTTAAAAATGCAAAATACAAAGTATAATATTATAGTAAATGTTGATAAATCACTTAAAAAAGGTTAAATATTGAGGAAAAGTCATACAGGAACTACTACAAAGTAGGGGATATATTGAATATACTCGATATATCGCGGGTTGTGTCACGTGAGATGTATGAAATGACTATCGCGAACAGTGAGTACAAATTGTCACGTAAATGTTTAAGACGTTTGTATGTACTTCTCTTTGGAGTTTCGCTTCTTTTACTCTGCTGTGGCTCCTCACAGCGAGTAGCATGCTCCCCCCCACCCATCCAGAAAACTCTCATGCGCACGTGTTTTGTATTGGGGGGGAGAGAGTGCGCATGGAGAGAGCGAAAAAAACAAAAACAAAAAAACACAACACACTGGAGGGTGGCCAAGCCACTGGTAAGAGAGACCCCTGAAGGGAAAAGCCGAAAGGAGAAGAAGAAGGTACCGGCTCCACTCCTTATTCCTTAACCGCATTTCCACTATGTGGGACCGGCTCGGCGTGAGTTGGTATTCTGATGCGGCGCGTTTACTTCCCTGTCGTCTGCTCAGAAAGTTGGCGAAAACTCGGTCGTTGCGTGTTGTCTCATTTGAATGTTTCTGTCGTCCACCACAGACTAAATCTGTTCAACTGACCATGGTGTAGTTTAGTTCTGTCATCATGTAGATTCGTGTTCCTCTGTATTTACTGTATACTTCTGCATCTGTGTTTGTAAAACGGTCACAGAGAAAACTGTCTAACCAATCGGTGTCTGCAGTGTTTATACGTCACATTTTGGAACTACGGTAGAGGCGGCACTAAAAAACTAGTCCCAGGTACCAGATTCCAGATGCTTTTTCATAAACATATGCATACCATTCTATTATTTATGTTATTTTTGAAAGCTTGTGGTTTGAAATAAAAGGTTTACTAAACTAACTGAAGGGTCTGCGTGAATATTTTTCTGGTGTCATTTTATGCATCAAAGGGTTAAATTTATCATTTTTATAGTGTTTTAGAGGTGAAATCAGAATATCGAATATATATCGTGTATCACGATACAGCCTAAAAAATATCGAGATATTGGTTTTAGGCCATATCGTGCATCCCCACTACAAAGTAACGCTGGGTGTTTATGGGTTAAAATCAGGTCATCCAATATCTACTGTTAGAAGTGCACAAGCGTAAACTAGTGAATAAATAAATTGGATTCTAAACAACAAAGCTCACCAAGCCCTGGAGTGAACATGATCTTTGATGTCAGGATAAGATCTTCCCATGATTCACAGCTCTGACGACACCCTCTGCAACTACTGACTACAGAGCCGACGTCCAGCCCTCCACCGGACACCCGCTGAGTCCACAGCAGGTGAACCGCTTCCCTCTCTGGTAACATCTGAAGGGAACCAGTGTTATGCTCAGTTTTTATAGGGAGATACAGATAAATGAAGCAACGCTGAGGATGTGAAGTAATGGTTGAAACAGTTTGAGGTTTTCACAGCCTAATATCAGTCAGAGGATAATGGTTTCACAGTCTCATGGTACAGTGTTACGCAATTATGATTATAATTGAATGGAAATGAACATTGGAAGTCTCCATTTTGGTAGAAACAGGAAAAATAACTGCTTTTTTTAAAAATAGGAATTAAAGCAACACTATGGAGGTTTTCAGCCTTCAAACTATATTTTCAGGGCCATTTTGGTGGTACTACAACACACAGTAGGTTCAGTTACACTCTCGTCATCGCTCCAGACCGTCTTATTGCCTGCACTGACACTATGCAACTTTTGGTTTTGAGTTGTAACCCCTACACAAAAAGAACTATAAAACTGGACTAATTTACCCCCCCCCCCCTCCCACACACACACACACACACACACACACACACACACACACACACACACACACACACCCCTTCAGAAGACAAGGCAGGTGAACAAAATTACCAGTGGAGGAAAGCTGCAAATAGGTTAACGGTCATGCCTGAAGCAGAAAGAACAGCAAAGAGGGTAAAGGTGTTGTCCAAAGAGACAAAGAAAAGAATGTGTGACAGTGATGGAATAAGAGGGTGAATATTGAACCAGGTTTCACTCACTGGTGTGAGCTGAAAGAGTATGAGGGACCCACTGGTGAAGACCTGGTGGTGTTACTGTTGGACCAGTGTGGCTACATTCTTCTATAAAATGTTCTGTGTTTAAGCTGCTTCAGGTCATGTTATTGAAATCGTAGCCTTCTGTTGCATTATCCATTCTCACAATGAGCCGTCGGTTATCGGCGGTCATATGGATGTGTTTGTCATTTTTTTGTTTCTGATATTTAAAAAAAATAAAATAAAATAAAATCATGTTTGTATAAAATATTGTCAGGCTGCTTCACCTGGCCTGAAGACATGGTTGAACACACATTAACTGTCTTACCTCAGGAGGTTTGCCAACATCAGTGGCTTGTCACCAAATGTGTGAGTATTACTGAGATACAGATTTTACGACAGTTGTTACAGACAAGACTGTTTATTTACTTTAGGAGTCCTGTGGTGTTGCATTAAGAGTTGTGTATGTAACTGAAATACTTTGACTGTTTGACAATACCAGATTTACAGGTGAGATTCAGATGTATCTGAAGTGTAAACCCTGAAGGTCTTTCCTGATTGGCTCCAGTATGAAGCTGCTCTGATACAACCATTATTAGTTTTCAGTTTCAAGTGTTCAACCCTTTCATACATGAATTTTGAGAACTTTAGATGAGATTTTTGTCCTGAGTGTATTTATTCCTCTTTAGCCATAAAAAAATAAATAAATAAATCTGTGCAATTGAAATGTTTTTAATGGTATTTGTATTCATCCCATACCGTAACAGTACGGGGGTCACGGTTCGGTACACACAGTCACACGGCGAATACATGAGTGATGAGTGAGTGTTTAAAAAAAAAAAAAAAAAAAAAAAGGCGAGTCCTGACTCCAATCTAGGTGGCAGTAATGAGACTAAAAGCTGCCAGCGACTGCCATTACCACAGAAGAAGAAGAAGCAGGTACAAACAAAAACAATAGAAGAAGATATGACAAACGAAAAAAAAAAACGATGAGAGATGCAGCGTGTGGAGTTTGAAGACCTGCCAGCTTCGTATAAATCAGTCGTGTGGGAAAACTTTGGATTCCCGGTACAATACAGCAACAATGGCAAAAGAGTGGTGGACCAGACAAAGACTGTCTGCCGGCGATATTTCGCAGATGTGGGGTACACATGAGGCAACATCATCCCGACCTGTCCATCACTGGTGCGAGGAAAAAAAACGTCTATGGTGCAACAGCTTATCCCCGGTGCATCCTTTCATTTATTTATGTTTATTAGCTCAATTAATTGAAACAACCATTGTTTATTTTGAAGTATTTTTAAGAGATTTTCAGTTTTGGTACGATTTGAAAAATGTTGTTTGACTTGTGCTAGTATTGAAATATTGCTGCTAATGTAAGATGTTCACTGTGTTTACATTTAACTGTGCAATACAACACAAAGTGTTAGTTTCCTTTTAATAAAGTTACCAAAAGTTGCCAGTTGCTACTTGACTACCTCAGTATAATATATATGCTATATTCTAACTCAGGTGTATGCTCAGGTGTACATGTAGGTTTGTAACAAAGCCATCCATTGAGGAACGTACTTTTTTAGTACTGTAACATGACATTAGAAAGCATTAGCATTACCACATTACCTGTTCAAACACATCACTGGTGTAACCAAAGGTGGGTAAATCCCAGGTTCATCAAGTCAAAGTCCTGCCACATATTGGTTCCAACCTGTTGACTGAACACAGGTGATTCCACTAATTATCCCATCTACCTGGATGAGGAATTGTGCTCATCAAAATGGGCTGGTTCAGTGAATGGTTGGAACCAATACGTGGCAGGAATTTGACTTGATGACCCTGGGATTACCCACCTCTGGTTGTAACGTTACAGAAAACACATAAATATGTGTGCTAAGGGCGGCTAATGAATTAATTAAATCATCATCGCTAATATTGATGTTTACATCTATATGAGTAAATACTGAGTTAGCTCTATTAACGCTAATATAAGTCACTAACTATGCAGCCCCGTTTTCACTACGTGGCTCAGCTCACCTCAGTATTCTGATGCAGTGTGTTTACTTCCGTGTCGTCTGCTCAGAGTTGCTGAAAACTTGCTCGTTGCGTGTTCTCTGGTCTGAATTTTTATGTCTGTCACTAAAGACTGAATCTGTTCGACCGACCATGGTGTAGTTTAGTTGTCATCATGTGGATTCATGTACCGCTGTTTTTACGGTCTACTTCTACATCCGTGTTTGTAAAACTGCGAGTCACAGAGAAAACTGTCTGACCAATCAGTGTCTGCAGTGCTCACGTCACATTTTGGTAAAAACGATGCATCGAATATTAAATTGGTTGTCGACGATAATGGTGATTTGTCGACTAATCGTGGCAGCCATACTTCACATCATTGGGAAATACTGCAGAGAAAAATCACATCTGGAAATACAAGTGTTCAGGCCTTGGACAAAGTTGTGCTCTGAAAAT